>CM017443.1:5034584-5297733 GCA_007726485.1 Eragrostis curvula
CAAATGTAAAACGCACGTGTAAGAAAATCTTCTTCAGGAAATCAAGCAGTTAGAGATAAAACATAATTCCATGAACTGTTTAGTAGCTCAATTACAGACAGACTATGTGCAAATTTATATCAACTTATGCTTATGTTCCTGACTTTACAGGCTACAAACAAACCAGTAGCTGTTGGCTTTGGTGTCTCTACGCCAGCATGTGAAACAGGTGGATTACACTCAAGGGCACGATTATTTTCTTAGGAACACTAGTATATGTGTCACAGTTTTTGATAACTTTACTGTTTACGATACAGATCGCAGGTTGGGGAGCAGATGGAGTGATCATTGGAAGCGCAATTGTTAGACAGTTGTGTGAAGCGGCTACTCCTGAAGAAGGATGAAAAGGCTAGAGGAGTAGTACACAAAGAATATAAAGGCGCTATGCCATGAGATGGTCACTTCCATCAAAAACAGGCTAACACAATATTTGTTTTAGTGGTAGTCAGGTCAAGAGTTCATTGGTATTTGTATTTATCTGTTTATCTAGTGGTGAGACCAATTTATACATCCTAGAGCTCAAAAATGAACAAAGTGACAATTTGATAATTGTCTGAAGCTTGATCGTTCAAGATTGTGATATTTTTGTTTGGGATTTGGAGAAAAAGACTCAAATTGCATGCTCATAATTCCTATGGATGTCGTTTATTCTTCTTCTTCTTATTTCTTCTTCTCCTCCTTTTTACCCTTGAAAGGAATTTTGGAATGAGGAGCGGTCGGGACAAGAGGATAAGGTCGTGAACGTTTATGGCTGGCTTGAAACTTGTCCTTTGAGCCCAACACTTGGTGTCCAGGGATGAGGCGGCACAATTGCTGCGCTGAAAATGACATTGCCCTTCAGATTGTTCTTTTGGCTCTCTTCTGGATGATGCAAAGTCTCTCGGACCGGGGCAGAGAATGATCCCAGTGGTCCCAGATTGCTGCTACCTTTTTGTTCTCCTATTTATGGAAACCTCTTCTGATAGTTATCATGTTCTATATCTGTCCTACCATGTTGACAAATAAACTATATGAGCACGAAAGAGATAAGGCATGCCATTTTTATTTTTTATTTTGAGCACATCGGTTGGCCTTCTAATGATAAAAGTTTGTTACACATCCAGGATAAGACCAGGAGAAGCTCTTGCAAGATGCAGTGTTAATATTGAACTGTCCAAGTAGCTGCATATGACTTGAGCTCATTCCATGGCAAAAAAAAATTCCCGGCAGTTGTGCATTGACGAGTATGCAGCTAATAGCATTGAAAAGTCAATTGCTTGTGCCAAGACGCATCCTCCGCGTTCTAGTGGATCCCAAAACTTCTCTGTAAAAGAAAAATAAAATGAAGTTGATGAACAGGTAGGACGATCATGTGAGTTTGACTCGAGCATTTGCTTGGAGCAGTACAACCTTGTGTCAATTGTTTTTAGGATCGAACGTAAGGCTCAAAAGGTGGCACATGTTTGGGAGGAACAGGACAAACTACATTTCTTCATGTATTCTTAAGGAAATATATATATATATATGGAAACTTTGGACACTGGAGACTCAATTGGGTGGAACTACGAGGTATTTCGGTCCAAGTTGTAAGCCAACGTGGAAACTGGGTGAGAGATTTGTTTGAAGTGTCTCCTTCAAGGCGGCATAGTCTATGAAAGTTTAGATATTTTGCATAAAGGTAGAAATTAACTGAAATCATATTTGTGTATACTTTTATTTTTGTGTTGATTGATCTGTTGTATAAATTCTAAAGCCAATAAGTAAGAAAAAACACAGTGCAAAAGGGCATATAAATATGCAAGAGAAGTATTATATGGGGAAAAAGAATTTAATGACCTTTTTTATTGGACTAAAATCTTGATTAGGTAACCAAGGATATCCAACTATTCGAATCGGAGAATGCGAGCACCCCAAAAGAATCAGTATATTCACTTTGGTCACATCAATATTCCATAGTGCTTCAAAAGGGGATAAGCATGGATAACGTAGTGATCAAATGTGCCCACGTAATCGGCCATGATTCGCGTATATCAATACGACCCATTTAACAAAGCTTTTGCATTATTTTTGTTGAACAACTTTTGCATTATAATTGAGCTAAACAATTAAGTAGCCTTATTTTTATAATTTTTTAAATTAAAATTAGAACACAAACTTACAAGTGATCCTTCTAACAGAAGCCTACGACTTTTAGTCTCATATCTTAAACTTATCCCGTTCCATTCATCGCTATCCTCTTTTTTGCTCTGGCTAGTCCCATAGAGGATAGATGTGTTTTACTTCACATTATTTATAATTTTACATCGACTGATATTAAGACTATATATTGAATATTTAGGATAAAACATCTTTAGATGGAAGGGATAAAATGGTTAATCATAATACACTTGCAAATTTACCACGTATCATAATATCTATTGAAATAAATGTTGTTCAACATATGCACAAGATATTGCTTTTATGGCGCGAAAATAAAATTTTGAATGTTCCTTTTCCCACACAAAATAAATACTTGTTTTTAATATACAAGATACACTACAAAAATATCTGCATAAGAGTGTACGGAATTCGAGTTTTTAAAAAACCAGCGGTTTTCTGAGTAAGGGGTTGTTTGGCACAGCTTCCTGCCCAGCTTATTGGTACTGTGCGTCCACTGTTGCTACAGCATTTCTACTGTTCACGAGGTCAGAAAATTGAAGAAGCCGAATAAGCTGGTATTTTGAGCTTTTTTCAGCTTACTTTACTGTAGCAACAGTGTGTTGTCAGAATGAGCCGGAGCTGAAGCTGCTGGTTGCCAAACACACCCTAACTTTGGCGAGCGCGTAGAGCCGTCACTGCTGACTCATTCATTTTTACTTGAGAGCCACCTTCTTCCAGCAATCCTCTTTTTCCCCTCTTCCATTTCTCTTCCGCCGAAGTCTGAACACAGCCAAAAGGATTTCCGAGATTTTCAGATCAAGCCCTAGGATCCTCCGAACCCTCGCTAAGCCGCCTGAAATTCGCATCCCCGGCGTCGCGATCCGGGCCGATCCCGCATGGAGCGCGTCTTCTCCGTGGAGGAGATCGCCAACCCCTACTGGGCCCCGCCGCAACCTCAAGCACCTACCACCGGTGCCGCCGCGGCACCCGTAGCTGGAGGAGGCGGGGCCGGGGGCAGTAGGGGTGGCGGTGGCCCGGCGGTGGATGGCGCGGGCGCCATGAACAGGTGCCCGTCGGAGTGGTACTTCCAGAAGTTCCTGGAGGAGGCCGTGCTCGATAGCCCGGAGCCCGGCACGGGTGCTGGGAGGGGCTTGGGCGGAATGGAGCCGGTGGAGAGCAAACCGCCGGTGGGGGCACCAGGGGCGTCATCGAGCGGGGTGGTGGACCCGGTGGAGTACAACGCGATGCTGAAGCAGAAGCTGGAGAAGGACCTCGCTGCCGTCGCCATGTGGAGGGTACGAGCACTTGCCTTTATCTCTCATCGCTGGCCACCTGCAATGCCGTTTGATTTGCTCGTTTAGGGTTCTTAGTTTGTGTTCTTATGTTATCAGTCTATGTTTTGTGTGGTGCTGGGGTACTCCGCACGGTTCATTTAGGGTTTGTAGAGGATACGAAACATCCAATCCATATGTATATGGCCTTTGCAGGAGCTATGTGGCATTAGCAATCAGCATAACTTTTTATGACTTAGGAAATGCGCAAGTTTCTAGCATCCCTGTGTTTCGGGTAGATGGTTTAATAAAGGATCCTACATTGTGTTGCAGATGCTTGTTTGATGATTCGTGTCACTTTATGTGTGGTTGGGTCTAAAAGCGGGTATGCTTCCGTGTAAACCATTCATAGGTGTTTGTGCATTAGTTACGTACATGAGTGATATCAGATTGATTTGTCTCCTATATACTATTGTCGTTTCTGCGATAAATGAATTAGATCATTTCATACACGCTTTGGAGCTATATGGGCAGGATATTATGGTATCATTTTGCTATCCAATATGTTGATTGGAAGTTCATGCATTGAGAGTTTTATGCCCCAACCTCCGTGCCAAGACACTTCCTGTTTTACGGTTAGCATTGAATACTGTTGTAAATCGAACTGGCATTATGACATTCGTTGTGTCATTTTTCTCTTACAGATCTTTTTGTATTTGTATTAATTTGTAATACCCCACATACCATTTTCATCCACAGACCTCTAGTGCGACGCCTCCAGAACGTTCTGCAGCTGGTCCATCCTTGCCAAATGCGGAGGTTTCACGTGCGGGCCCTCTTAATTCAATAGGAGGTACTCATATTTTCCTGCTACCTTTTCCTGTTAGTTTTGGAACTATCCAGTGTACTTTATTTACTCGGCCAGCGGGGGAAAGACCGCCCCCACATTTTTCATTTATAAGAGAGCTCAACCTGAGCCTGACCGAGAAAGGTTACGAAAGTTGGCCCCCACCCTTTGCAACACGAGGGTTGTATCCTTATGGCCATGCCACCCAGTACTGTCCAAGGATGGCGCTTTGCATATTGAATCAAGTAGTCGAAATCATGATTACAATATTATGCTATGTTTCTAGTGATACAAACATTATAACCTCTACTTTTGACTTATTGTATGACATGTTTGACTGAATAGCTGTACTATGTTGTGGCTCGAATTTTGGGCGCATATCAGGTAATGGGATTCCGGTCCAAAGCAAGCCAGCTGGTGGCCCAGCTGGGGGATTAGGTGCACAGGTGGTGCAAAATGCCGATGTCCTTGTTAAGCAGACCACTAGCTCTTCCTCGCGGGAGCAGTCTGATGATGATGACATGGAAGGAGAGGCTGAGACTACTGGAAATGCAAACCCTGTTCAACAAAGACTGCAAAGGAGGTGATTTTTTTTTTTGCTTAAATGTTAATTGTATTTGCATAATTAGTCATTGTCTTGCAGTCATGACCTCATGATGCGTGCTTGCACCACTTTTTTTTCAAATCTATTTGCATTTCAGTGTTGTGACAAAGATAATTTCTGTTGCCATTTAAAAAAATTTGATGGACATAGGTCATATAATTCTTTCCATACAGGATCCTATATTGTTTGGTAATTAGTACTCACTCTGATTCAAAATTTTAGGTCGTTTCAGAATTTCTGTGAGTCGAACCTTTTAACTTTGACCATCCAGGTATATAAATACCTATGTTTATGAGTTGTTGATGTTGCTAAATTCCCTATGCAAAATATTTTCATAATATGGTCCTCTATTTGAAATGTCATATATTCAAGGAAATTTATGATCAAAGTGCCATGTAGCAAACCTTGTTGCCCCTAATTATACTTTAGATCAATGAATTCAAGATGGAAAGTGTGTTTCTTAGATGCAGAAGATGTTTATATTTGGAACTGATATAATTGAGTTTCATAATCACCGAAAGTTGTTAATGATGGTCCTGCTTGCTTATGTTGTAATTGGCCATACTTTTAGCCTAGCTGTCAAAATTGTGCTGGCGTAGTACAACAATAAGATGCAGCAGTGTTAGCAACTTAGCATCCACTAAGCTGTAACTGTATATCAAAAGATTTAATTGGGCATGTTGTGTGCTGTATTATATTATACTAGAAATTTGTATGTTCTGCTGGGTTAATTTTTTATGATGATGTTGGATGAGATTCATGTATATAATATCAATCCTCTTGACTTGTTCCAGGAAGCAATCCAACCGAGAATCAGCCAGGCGTTCAAGAAGCAGAAAGGCAGCCCACCTGAATGAACTGGAGGCACAGGTCTGGTGGTTTATTTTATTGTTGATGTTTCGATCTTTTAGGGGTATCTAAAAAGGTTAAATGTTTGGCTAATGATTGGATGGCTTATTACAGGTGTCACAGCTAAGGGTTGAAAACTCCTCACTCTTGAGGCGCCTTGCGGACGTTAATCAGAAGTTCAATGATGCTGCTGTTGACAACAGGGTGTTAAAAGCGGATGTTGAAACCTTAAGAGCAAAGGTATGCTGCTGTGTTTTATACTATTTGAGCTCTTCGCCCGCTGTATTGTACTCTTGGGCTTGTTTCAAACGCTAGCTGTATGTAAATTATTTGTCATTCTTTTAGAGAAACGATACCCAGCATTGTTATACCTTCCAAACGTGATTTATGGAGGTTCTGTGTCACTGAGTGTGGGATTGCATCATGTTTGCAGGTGAAGATGGCAGAGGACTCTGTGAAGCGGGTAACAGGCATGAATGCTCTGTTCCCTGCTGTGTCTGATATGTCATCCCTCAGCATGCCATTCCAGGGTTCCCCATCTGACTCCACTTCTGATGCTGCCGTCCCCATCCAAGATGATCCAAACAGTTACTTCGCCACTCCGAGCGAAGTCGGAGCTAACAACAATTACATGCCTGATATAGCATCCTCCACTCAAGAGGATGATGATTTCATCAATGCAGCCCTGGCTGCTAGCAAGATGGGCAGAACAGCCTCACTGCAGCGGGTAGCGAGCTTGGAACATCTGCAGAAGAGAATGTGCGGAGGGCCAGCTTCATCTGGATCGACATCCTAGGCGTCTGCCCCATTGGATCAGAAAGACCCTGCAAGCTAGAATGATAAATTGACAATTTCATTGTATCGGACGTTGCTAATCTGCATGCTGTTCGTTGGTTGTGAACCATATGGTCAACTGGTCATTGACATGTTGTGCATTCCTTGGGTGGGTCTCTGGTACTCGTACTGCTGTTCGTGGATCATAACAGATAAGCAAACTATGCAATGTTGCTGTCCCCACTGATGAATGATTTCGGGTAACCACTGTATTTTGACGAGCTGGGTTTAGGAATTCGGGGAGGTATAAAACACCAACAAAAAGCAAACTATGCAGCGTCCGGTGATTAAAACACCAACAATCCTCGACTTAATCAAGGGTGGTGGCCAAAAACTTGAATAAAAGACAAGGAACCAGAGAGCAATATACTAGGACCCCAAGTCACAAACAAAAAGGAAACGATGCAACAATTATGAGTACGCAAGCCAAAAAAAAAAAAAAAATCTGCAAGTGACAGAATTAACAACAATATCACATACAGAAAAGGACACTAATAGGCAAAGTGGGGCACCGCTTCCAAATTCAACTGATTATCACTTTAATTGTCAAGGCTTCAACTATCACAGCATACGCTCATATAATCACTATCAGATAATTTGTAAGAAAAGAAACTTGTAAAATTGTGGAGGATGTAAACAATAATCAATGAATAATGTTGTGACTCGTAAGAACCTAGCTAAAAAAGATGGATACTCTCGAATTACAACAGAGGATTGCACAAGTGCTCCTCGTTAGCAGCTTCACTATCTTCGTCCATCAAAAAGAATCGGCGATACATTGGCAGGCACCATCAAAACAAGCCTATCTTCGTCTATCAAAAAGAATCGGAGATACATTGGCAGGCACCACATCCAACAGCATGAACGGACGACCCCCAAGAGGCGTTTTGTCCTCCACTATAAGTTTGATATTTTGTACTATCCTTTTGGAAAATGCATAGGCAATGGTAATGCATATCACTACTAGTCTGATCTTGGGCGAGTTGAATTCTTGTGAGAGTTCTTGTATAGTGGCAGCAATGAACGGCTGCCACGTTTCCTTCTGTGGCCGAAACAACGCCAATATAGAACCGCAAACAATAGTAATATGACAATGGGGATAGCCCATCTGTGCAAAGGGTTTCGTGTTATAGAGAAAACATCATGGTAAGCAATATCCAAAAATTATATGGGCTAAGAAGACTACCTGTCCAGATCAAGAATGGGGCTGTACACAATAGTTTCCCAGGAAGAGACAATGATGTGCCAAGCTGGATTGTAGTAGAGCGATTCTGCCGACCAGAACATTCTCGTGTATGTCTCCAGGAAGATAAACATTACCCAGGCAACAATTTCAAGTAAGAAGAACTTGATGACAAAGCGCCCCACAACCACCATGACTAAGGAGAAGGTCACCAGCCAATTGAATAGCTTGTTATTGTATTCCTTGATAAAAAGAGCCCGGGACTTGGCAAGCATCTGATGAAATGACAAAATATAATTTAGTTCCCATAATGATGACATGTTTCAAAGAGTATTACTCCGTAGGTTTAACATGATTGCATCATCTTGAATTTGTGCAACTATTCATTATTCATTACCTTGTTTCTTTTTAGTCACAAATAATGGAAAGGGTTTTGAAGAGTTGCCAGGTAGCAAAATAAGGTTACCCTTCAAGTGAGAAAAAAGCTGCCAAAATCTAAGTACCGAGATTTATTGTAACCAACAGGATAAGATGAAACATGACTTAATAAGGTCTGGTTTGCTGTGAATAACTAAGAGCTGTTTACAAAGAAGACATAGGGATCCTTATAATTCTTAGAGCAAAATCCCTTTCTTCCAAATAGGCACTGAGCTGTAAATTATATGGATGAAACAGAAATTATGCCAATATAGCAGTGTTTGAATGTACCAACTAAAATGGAGGATTCCACCAGGTCCTTCCATTTTTGACACGGAAATCTATATTGGAATTAGATGCCAAACCTTAGACATTCTACGCTCGTAGCTTTCTTTTGCAGGCCCAACGCATTCCCTTACAAAACTTTGATTGCAGTGAACAAAGCCAGCATTGAATTTTGCCATTGATGGAAGCTTCAAGACTTGAAGATGGTCCATCTTATCTTCACACTCTGAGAAACGTGCTTCACATAGCTTTGACGATTGATACTCATTAGCTAGCAGAAAGTTTCTGTACACCTACAAGGTACATCCTGTAAGTATGTAAAATATATCTATCATCTTCTAAAGGTGAAGAAGCGAAAGATAATTCAAAGCACGCAAAAGACGCCAGAGATTCAGTGTTCTCCCTACCATTAATGCGCTAAAAATAGAGCAGCCCATGCAAGCTAGTGGAATTTTTTTTTCCTCGAACGCGCAGAACATGTGTACCATTGCGTTAAGGGGAAAGAACCCATTTACAGCACACACTAGGAACACCCACTCACACCCTTAGCTCATTGGCATTAGTGCGAACTATAATTCGGAACAAGGTGACAGCAAGCAAAAGGAATTGAAAATTTATCATAAGATACATGGCAACCTATTAAGAATACTACATTCATGCCACAAGCTACATATTCATGGGCTCTCTCTTTTCCGACGTGAAAAAAAAAAAAAAAAAACACTGTGTATTGTATCCAACCCCCCAAAAAAGAGAAAGTAATGCTAACAAACCTTTTTTATCTCATCCTCAAGCTTAAGTATTGACTGAGCAGCATGATGTTTGCCAAAGTGCTGCTTATCAAATAGCATTCTAGCTTGATCATTTGCCATCTCATGAACTTGCTGTAGTTTGTCTACTGTTACAGGTAGACCTAAGCCATCCATTTGCTCCCTATACACCTTTAAACAGCGTTCGAGGATGGCCTTATTGAAAATTTCAACAAGAGACCCCGTTGATGGAATTTCACCTTTATTCAAAGCCTCAAGAATCTGAACACAGGAGTATAAGTTACCAATAATCTTAATGGATCATATACATGTCAATAATGACAACGTCAAGAAGTATTTACCTGTTGCAGGAAGGACACAAAGTCCCTCCCATTTAAAGTTTTCCCCTGGACAAATTTAGGTTTTACAATGGATGCAACGAGTTTCTTTAATTGCTCCCTCCTTTCAACATATAAGGGCTCAAGCTCTTTATCACCCATCTCACATAACTTTGTTCTTTGTAGATGCGGCTGTACACAAAAAGTAAGTGTCCAAATGATTTACAGGTATACACAAATGGTATCATTTACATAACCATACACTAGCAATAGTGTTAAACACTCTAATTTGAGCACTCAACGAGAATATAAACAATTTACGTCAGATGTGGCAAGGAAATCAACAGAAATGTACCTGGGGCAAGCTAAAAGCAGTGCTGTTGTCACCCATAACTGCCAAAGAATCTCTTATTTGATTAACCTAAAACAACAATGAAAGTAAGTTCGGTAGCAGAGTTTCAATCTTTCATCTTCACTCTTCAGGTCCAAAAACGTATGCAGATTTCATAAATAAACCGTACCTCATCAATATATTTGTCCCCTGCAGAAATGAATACATGGAAAAACAAACCAAGTCAATTCAACCACAAGAGACATCTCAAGATGTTCAGCTATCGCAAGATGTAAAGCTCCGTAAACTGACCACTATCGTTAGGCACCCGTTGGAGGGCTTCATTGACCATCTGCTGAACAGATTTTCCTTCTGCTCATAATGTTAAAAGTACCCACTTTTAGAGAAAAAGTGTCACTCAGCACAAGCAATTATGTTCAACAAATAATAATGAATGAGATACAAGGGCATAATATTTGTGGTGGTGGTGGCAGGGGCAACTTCACTATGTTAATTGCCCCCGTTAATTAACAGGTAACATAATAAATACAACAATGATCGTCTCATACTACATCAAGATGTCGACACCCTAGCAATGGCAAATTAGAAAGATTTATGTTCATGAAACAAGACAGTGTTGCCGCAATAAAAGTCATTTTTGGCAATGTGATCACACAATAACTGAGGTGGCAAGAATCAAGGTATTACAGTTTATTCATGTTACCATTCCTCTTATTCTCTCAAGCACAATGCTGCATGCTAGTATGTTGTCTTCTGTGTATAACTATAGCAACATTGAGTGCCAAAAAAAGGAGAATAAGAAAAATCAACTACATGCAGTGCAGACTGCAGAACAATGAAATTCACATCAGCGGAGAGAATCATTCAAGAAACAACTTACGCAGAAAATCTCTCTGGATAAGCCAGAGAAGCTTCGCTGGCACAAAAGCAACATCTTGCCCCTGAAGAAACAAGCAGCATTTTCAGTATATTAAAAAAAAAAGGTCATATCCTATTTTCCAGGCTCGTATTCAGGGAAATGAGCATTACCTTCACTCTATTCGCCACCACGCAACCAATCCAAAAAAATTTGAGGAAAATGTTAGTGTTGCAAATCGAGTTTCAAAGAAAATGCCAGGAAAAGATAACCAAACCTTCCATAGAATTCTTCGGCAATTTCAACAGCAAATGAGAGCCTGGATATATCAGCTTCACGCACCGTCTCAGGAAGGTTGTAGATAAGCACCGAGCTCAAGACAGTTGCCAAAGCAAATATCCTACCATGAACATGAAAAGGTTCCAACAACAATAGTGAGCTCTCAATCCTAGGAAATTTAAATCCAAAAAAGATAGTTCTCAGGCACAAACCTATCATCATACACATTTGATTTCCCTACACTTTCAAATCCTTCTGTGTCTAAGTAAAGGACAGAAACTTTGGAACCATCAACCTCCATCTCAATAGGAGTACCCCAAATCCATATGCCTGCAATATTAGAAGAAATGTGCAATTATTGCTTCATTTGCATTAATAAGTGAATAGACTTGACAGCTACAAGGAATTGAATCCAGGTACACTGGGAAATCAGGTCACCTTTAGTTTTAGTATCTCTCATATGACCAACTCCAAAACCTGCATAGTTACATTAAACATGTCCTCAAACAGTCTTACACGAATGTTAGCAAATCCATCTTTATAATTTCAGAAGCAGCATCAGACTACCTTTGTCACATGATAACGAGAGCAGTTGATTAAGAAGAAAAGACTTTCCAGATCGATACGGACCAATGACCTGGTTTCAGAAGCAATTGATCGTTGAGGTCTTAATATAGCAATCAGCAGTCCCTAGAATCATGTTCGACCTTATTCAAGACTGTAAAACGAAGAACAGGTTGTGCTCTTCCAAATTATAGGTTCAAACTTACACCAACAATGGCAATAGGATTCTCAATCCGTCGAATCGCGTCCAGGCCTTGTTCTGATAGACGAAGTTTAGTGTGGCCATAATCTGGCTCCACTATTGGAAACCTGTACAATTGATATATAGTTAGTAGTTGACAGGCAGGCCAATTAAATGATGTGCTTCCTTCAGAAGCAAAAATGAAGCGTGCGTACAGTCAAAAGTCCAAAAATAGCAGAAGATAGCAGCTCATCAAGGATCCATGAGAGGGCATAAGCAAGTGGTCTTTTCCAATATCTCGATACCATCCACATCACAGGTGTGAGGTGTGCAGCATAAAACATGCACATTGTGGATGTGCAGTGTGTTCGCATCTTTGACGAGTGCATGTTCACATCATTGAATGGGTGGACATCTAGCGTCGTAAGCAAGTAACCAAGTAGCTATTCAAGCTAACCGTAATTTAGCCCGTTTGTTCACCAATTTATGTAAAATAAAATAAAAAATCAAGCAGCGACATTAAGAAATAAGAATTTTGAAATAACTATTATCCAACAGCCATAGTGCTTCAGGTCAAATTTTCAATACTGCTTGGGAGCTTAAACACTTTCACCCATTCATGAGCCATTCACTAACAAAATGGCAAAAAGAAAAAAAAAATCATCCCGTTTGACCTATTCCATATACGAGTCACAAAGTGCACACAACCTATTATTCTTGATGTCTCACCTAACTTTCGTCATTTAACTTCCCCCCAATGCTACACGAGAACCACACGACACAACAAGGGCGTGGGATTGGGAGATGGAAAGTGAGCCAAAATCATCAGAGATTGAATGGCATGTATTGTCATTGCCTTATCATTGCGTCCGCATGCAACATCTAGCTCTCTCGTAAGCAAGTGAAGTAACCAAGTAGCTATTCAAGCTAACCGTAATTTAGCCATCGGTTCACCAATTTATGTTAAGTACTAAAAAAAATTCAAGCAGCAAAACCATTCGTGAGCCATTCACTAACAAAAATGGCAAAAGCATCATCCCGCTTGGCTTTCTCCCTGTACGAGTCACAAAGTGCCAACCACCTATCATTCCTCGACATCTCACCTAACTTGTTCGTCATTTAACTTCCCTCCAGTGCTACATGAGAACCACATGACACAACAAGGGCGTGGGAATGGGAGAAGTAAACAGAGTCAGAATCATCCCAAACTGAACGGCATGTATCGCCGACGCCTTATCATCGCGCCCCCATGCATCGCACAGAAGACAAACGCTACCAGCAGTCAACACGACACGAGCGCAAAGCGAGCAGCAGACGCAAAGGCAACATTCGAGCAATCCAATGCGCAACCCGGTTCCAAGCACCGAGCATCAGCAACGCGATCGTCTGACAGCACCGACAAAGCATAAACGTGGAGCACAACCAAGACTTACGCGCGCTCGAACTCGTCGGGATCGGGATCTCCCATGACCGCTCCGGCGGCGAGCAGAACCAGCGCCGCCGCGCAGATCACCGGGGCCCATCGCCCCTGCCCCATCCCCTGCGCTCACGGCCAACCACCTCCGGCTCCTGCTCCTTCTCCGCTCCCAGATCTCCGCCCGCACAAGCGAAAGCGACACCACCGAGCGCCTCAATGCAGCGGGCGCCAATGGCCAGCGGGGCTGCCGCGGCCGCCGCCTGAGCGCCGGGCGGCGAGACGAGGCGCGGGATCCGGCAGCGGGCGAGCGGCGAGCACGAGGCGCGGGGATCTGGGGGTAGGGTTTTGGCGGGCGCTGGGATTCGGGGTTACTTCGGAGCGAGGGAATGAATGGAAATCGGAGCCCAGCGCCCCAGCCGAGACGAGACGACGAGGTCGCAAGGGGAGGGGAAGGAAAATTTCGGGGAGTGATGCCAGCGGCGAGCCACGCTTCCGTATTTAAGCGGGCATTGTTTAGCGCTATATATTGGTGATTAATGTCGTTAAGTGCGTCGATTAAGGTTCCCTGGGCCCGCATGGCAGTGAGAGTAGTTTCGGGGTTCGGTGCCCGAAATCTGGCTACTCCATTTCGCGGGTGGGAGCCACGACTCGGGCTGGCTTCGCGGGGAGGGGACGGCGAGTCGGCGACCTCCGTCTCCATGGCCGGGATGGGAGATGGCGCACGTTTGCGAGGTCCACATGGCAGCGACTGGTGAGTGATGGAGAATGGACCCGTGCGCGACTCAGAAGTCAGGAAGCTATTCCGTGATTGGTTTTTTATCAATCAAATTTTTAGATATGGAACTAAAACTCCGGTTTTTTGTCTTCATGAGAGACGCAGCATTGGCTAGAATTCAACCACACGTTACTTCACCAAGCATGGTGAGATTACAAAACAACCAACCAAAGTTTAGATGAATGGCATAATTATAATCAAATTTATTACTAAATCTTCATCCATTATTAGTGAACACATGTATGATCATGGTCTAAAGAACATGACATGCAAGATGAATTGATAAAACATAAAACAATAAAACATGATTCGTAAAATACCTTTTAAGTTTGTGGTTGTAAAATTGCGCGCATACTAAATTGAAAAAAAAAATAGTTTTCAAGGTGAATTTCCACCATGTGTAAGGAAATTTTTTTGAAAGGTGTTGTTATACCATGAAGCAAAACAAGAAAATGACACTTTAGATACGTCGTGCCGAAAGAAACCTCACGAGCATAATGAGATGGCAAGATGAGAGTTGTGTTCATGTGGTTTTGGTGTGAGCGGTGAGAAGAGAGTTAAAATTATGCATCTAGCATTGGCATAGATCCAAAATAATGATAACAAGCATTGTTAGACTAACTGTTAAATTGATAAAAGAGATTTTGTCCTAACGCTCCATACTAGAAAAATATGAGAGAGATTTTAGGTGGAGTCAAAATATCTCAGATGTATTCAGCCAGGATGATAGGAAAAGAAGAGGTGTGGGACGCGTTGAGCCCATTATTCCCTCATAAATTTATGTGCAAAGCAACTTCACGTCACTAAAATGCTTCTGAACAGGATTTGAGACCACCACAACATTTGGTGCAAAGTAATAAACAATACAACTTACAATAAACAAAAAAGCAATGTTTGAACTGCAAATCAAATGAAGCCACGCACACATCTAAAATGTTTTAATAGTAGGTACATTGCGTGAATCCATTTTATGCATGGAATGTTCGACCATGCTTTTGGATCGGTAGTGAGGGCATGTGCCCCCCTCCCCCTCTCCTTCTCTCGCTAGGCCTTATTAGGTTTGACGGTGCTCATTATAAGAATCTTACTTTTTCTCTATAATTTTCATCTAGTTTCCTACTATTTTCATCCACATATATTTTTCTTCCGAGTGACCGACAGTGTTTTTACACAAAAATAGTGTCTTTTCCTATACCTATAACAACATCCTAATTAATTAGCTACAGTTATTTTTATGCTAAACCAAATGTACTAGACATTGCCGCCCACTTGCTAATAAGTGTAGCCAAATGTTGCAACTCTTGTAGTGGCTCGTCGTGACGACTCCAGTGGCATTCCCGTTGCCTTTGCGTACGATTTTACAGCTAGCGAGTAGAGACTGCATTGGTGTCGGCTTTCAGGAGGTGCCCCCCCCCCCCCCCCCCCCAAACAAGAGTGTTGTTCCTTTGGTCAATTAGAGCCTCTTTGGCATGGATTATGCAATGGCTTCTGCTTCTGCCTGCAGAATGCCAAACAGTCCCCAAGAAATCAGCTTCTATGCAAAACGTCTAACACAATCTGTTTTGTTTGCAACGCATGAGCGAGAGCCGGAAAAACCAGCTTGTAACGGATTTTACCGCCCCACATGGGAACTGTAACATCCCACCCTAGTGAAGACCCAAATCTGTTGTTTAGTGCATGTTGATCACAAATGCAAATGATCACTTTAGAAAAGTTATTTAAAAGCAAATCTTTTGAAAATGGTCAAATATGAACTTGCTCTACAAATTCAAAATTTTGTATACAAGTGGGCCCATTTGAAAATTTCCTTGACATCCATGGCCAAAGAGAAATTTTTGGAGAATTTTGTGGATTTTTCTAAAAAAGGAAATGGGCCCAAATAAATCAAAGATCATTTGTCCAAAATCTGTCTTAATTGAATTTTAACTCAAAATTTAAATCGAATTAGGGAAAATTGCAATAAGGTAAGCTGTTCATCTTAGTGAGACCTTTCAACCCTGAGTTTTTCAGATTTTTATGAGCACAGGAACATTGGAATTAAATTGTCGCAAATCGGCACATGGAAAATCATTGAAAATTCGAAAATGTTACTGTAGCACGCCGGGTGTCACCTTCTTCTTCGCGCCGTGCGGAGCGCCGCTGTGGCCGGCGTCACCTTGCACAGCATCGATGACCGATTCCACGCCCTTATCACCTCCTAGCCGCGGTCAAGTCATCGCCCTAGCTCTCTTCTTCCTCGTTCTCTCCAACCGACCGAAACAGAGCCGCCATTACCGCCGGGAAGAGCTCGCCGCCGCGCCGTCCCTGCAGCCACCTCCGAGCTCGACCCCAACAGCAAAGCAGAGCGCCGAGACACCCTCTAGCTGCTCCTCAACTCTAATCGAAACCTCCTCGCCTGTGGCGCGAGATCGACGAGGATTTTCAGTCATGACCGCCGGGTGACTGAGCTCCACATCGTCGTCGATTCCTCCCTCCTTGGTGAGTTTCCACTCGATTACTCGCACCCATAGCTTCCTCACATCCCTACGCATCCATTGGTGTCATGCCTCGTGCAATCCCACCACCCAAATCGACGAATTTCAATGATTTCTGGTCGCTGTCTGTAGCTCTGTTCTGAGGAAGACGAAGGTGGCAATTTCGTAAATAACTCGAACTTCTTCAGAAATTGACCAAACTTGTAAATTCGATAGAAATTCATATACAGCTCAGAAAAATCCAAAACAAAATTTGTTGGTTTCCTTATGAGCAGAACTATCCAGTGGTACAACATGAACATCTGAATTCTTCTCAGTTAATTTTATAAAATTCAAAGAAGAGAATCAGGAAATAAATTTTATAAAAAGATCTGTAAGTGCAAAAATTATGAATTTTGGCATGAACACTCCTAATAGGTTCACTGAACATCCCACCAAGTGGTATCTTGAAATGCACCTTCTTTTAGGAGTAATTTCAGTTTTCAGTTTCTAGAAGAATCTTTTTATTGATTTTATTCCTGCACCTTTTTGCACCAAATTTTGGATATGTTACTGTACCTAAGGGAAGGATGCTAAATAAAAATACAAATGTAATTTTAGATCTTCCAGAACCCTTTTTAAAGAATTTAGAAGAGGAACCCTTATTTGCGCGTAAGGAAATTCCTAAATCCAAAGTAATTGTATAAATCACTTGGGACCAAACTGCAAAAACCTGATGAATGGCCCTGCCAGCATGTTGCTTTTTGCATCATAACATCACCATGTCATTTTGTCAAGGGAGTTCCATGAACTATCTTTGATTGTGTATATATTGTTGCATTCATTTAGGAACCGACGCCGGACTCGAGGACTTGGAGATCGTGGCCGAGGAGACCGGTGCTGACCTGAACGTGCTTGAGTGTGCTAACCACCAGCCCCAAGGCAAGCCCCGGTGCACTCCCATATTTACAAAGTTTTATACTTTCTCACGTGTATTTCGAGTCGTGAAATGTGCATTACGTATAGGACTTGATTGAAAACCTAGTTGCATGTATCTCCAGATATTCCTATGGGTTTGGTTAAGTTAAGTTCTACCACTCGTTAGTTTGCTATGCTTAATAAAGTCGGGTCGTTGGTAGAATATCGAGTGGTATGGAGACCGCTCGGTGTAAGTGGGGTCGGATTTAATTTATGTTCTCACATGATGATGGTAATGAATTTGAGACCGAACGGGGAAGTTCATGTGTAGGTTGAGGTGACAAGGCTCGCCTTGTTCGCCATAGCCCCGTTTGTGTCGGTTGAGGACCGTTCGTTGTGGCCCCGCTGAGCAAGTTTGAACAGTACCGGATGCATGCTAGGAGAATGGGAACTAGTAAACTTAGTAGCTCGATGTTATATTGTTGGACGGGGCCCCACCTCTCTTTTGGTGATGAAGATGGTATGGTGGTTGCGGGTATGTGTTTGAAGGGAGGGTGCACGGGCGAACCACGGTTAGACCCGGCGTGGCTATCGCGTGGGGAGACGTGTACTCGGGAGAGGTGACACTCGGACCGGCTTTATGATGTCTTGTAAAAGGTTGCCGTGCGTAACTCCTTCGAGTAGCGTACGTCGTGTATTCGGGTTTCGCCTGCAGGTGTAAATCGATTCGAATCGCCGTCCCTCGCGGTTATTGAGTACCACTTGTTCACTGTGTCACATCGTAGTAAGAAGTGCACATGATGATGTTTATATGTTATTGTATTTCAATTAATTGTATTGCAACCATGTATTGCTTAGTTAGGTTGCTAATATTTATAATTATGCAAGAACCCTTTTAATCTGGCTAAAACATGAAAATAAGGATCAAATATTAGCGCCGTTTTTGCAATTAAATTTCACCCCCTGGTCAACCCCCTGCATTTTAGAAGTCGGTCTTAAATGGCCAATTTGACGGGTAAGACTTGCTGAGTATTAGTTGCTCAGGGCTTTTGTTGAAAATGTTTATGCAGGTATTTGGTCTTTTGAAGTGGTTCCTGTTTCTCCTACTTCGGAGCATGAAGAGTGAAATTGTGTCTATGGCCGGACATGATATCACTTTAGTTATATCGTCGTGTGTTTCGCTTCCGCTCGCTTTTATGTAATCGAATTTCGAACTCTTTTATGTAAAATAAATCGAACTTCGAACGGGATGTCTTATGTTAATTATGGAACCAATGTAATAACTGAACTTAATGTAAAATTATTTTGCTTATGCTTATGTGTGTGGTCTATGCATACTTGCTTCGCCAAGTATCCCCCGATTAAGATCCTGGTTAGCAAACCCCTCATTAATTTGAGGTGGGGTGCTACAGCTGGTACCAGAGCAAAGTCGGGTTGTACCACACTAATGAGCATTTTTTTCGAAAACCACGCTTACGGTGAGATACGGTTTAGTCGGCCCTATATAAGGATGTTAGTGGTTAAAGGTGGCAATTAGCGAGTCTTGTTTGAATAGGTTTGATTGGTTTCTATTTCTTTTCTGAAATGTCGGCGAGATGAAAAGGTAAGAATGATGTGAGGCATGGGTCGTTGACCGCATGGCCGTTTTGTTGTTTTGATGGGAGGCATGGATCGTTGATCGCATGACCGTTTTGGTTGTTTTGCTGAGGCATGAGTCATTTGACTTAATGGCCGTTTCGTTGTTTGTGGATCTTCTGCAGGTACTCTAACCACGTTAGAGGTCACACCATTTGCTAGTCTAACACGGTTGAGAGACGATTTCGTCACCGAGTCACGAATGCCGATATAACGGCGCCCTTTTCTTTTGGTGAGGAACGAATAAACTAGGTTAATAAAAATGGTTGCATTGCATTTGCATTTAGCATGTTCATGAACTTAAGATGCAAAGAAACCTGGTTTCGTTCGTTAATATCGGAAATTGAAATGAAACAATCAATTCAAATGAATTTGAAAACATTCAAATGAAGCAAGTCCAAATCTGCCGCCGGTCGAAATTTTCAGTCAACTTCAACAAGCCATAACTCCTCCGTTTTAAATCCGATTGTCGTGTTTAAGCACTCTATGGAAAGATCTCAGAATTATCTACAAGTTTGGTATGTAACTTTTTCTGTGATTCGTCCTGGAACCTGACGAAATTTGGTAGTTAGTAAATCGAGTTCAGTCTGTCCAGAACAGAATTTCAGCAGACCAATGGTCGAACTTTGAAATAGCATAACTTCCTCTATGCTGGTCGGGTTGAGGTGAATGAGTACTTGTTGGAAAGATCTTGAAGTTATCTACAACTTTCGTAACTACCAAAATTTCTGTTTCTGCCCAGAAACATGCCAGTTTTTGTTTTCGTGATCACTGCCAGGTTGAGACAGATTATGCTACTTTGTGCTGTCATAAGTTTAACTTGGCAATGTACACTTGTTGAGTGCATTATATGTCAATTCCTTCACATATTGTACTGTTGGGCATTAAAGTTTGGCTTTCATCAAACTTGATTCCCGCAGGTGGCACTCAACGCAAGGGGAGACAATGCTTGAGCTGAAATGAATATCTATCGTTCTTTATCTACGTGTGTTCAAATCTGAAATTATTGCCATGTATGCTCCGTAATTTTCATTACAGCATGTTCTTGACCATTAAATATGTTATTTAATGGTGCAATGATTTATGGCAGATGGGAGACACTCGTAGCGGACAAGTTCCACCGGAAGAAGTTGATACTTCGGCTCAACGTGATGGAGCACCACTGCCTCCACCACTACCGGGCAGCATGGAGCACTTGCTCTCCACTCAGAATGATCTTATCCGCCTCCTGTTGGGGAACAATGCTCGCCAAGCGGGCCGAAATGGACCACCTCCTGAAACAACCTATGCGGACTTTCTGGCTACTCATCCCCCGGTGTTCACCGAAGGAAGTGAACCGCTGGAGGCCGATCACTGGCTTCGCACCATCGAGTCCAAGTTTGGGCTCATTCGCTGCACTGAGTACCAGAAGACCCTGTTCGCGGCCCAGCAACTCCGTGGGTCAGCGGGCGCATGGTGGGCGAACTATGTGGAGACTCTTCCAGCTGGCTATCAAGTTCCATGGGCAGAGTTTCGTACAACGTTTCGTGAGCACCACATTCCACAAGGTCTCATGGATAGGAAGCTTCGTGAATTCCTGGATCTGAAACAGGGCACCAGCAATGTGCATGAGTATTCCAGGAGGTTCAACCATCTGTCACAATATGCCTCCTACCATGTGGACACTGATGCAAAGAAGAGGGAATGTTTCCGCCGAGGACTGAACACCAAGTTGCGTGATCGGCTGGCACTTCTCTCTAACTGCACTTACAATGAGTTAGTGAGCGCCGCGATCGTGCAAGAGGATGCCACTCGTGCTCACCAGGAAGACAAGAAGAGAAAGCGGGTAATTGGTAGTTCCTCCGGTACAGCACCTCCTAATAAGTATCGGTTGGCAATCACTTCTCCGACCGGTCAGCAGTACCGGGCAGCCATACCACACGGTGGAGGACACCGTGCCTTTTCTAATCAACGGCAGAGTGCTTCACAAGGCTCAAACCAGCAGCGCTCTTATGCTTCTCGCCCGTCACAGCAGAGTTCCCAAGTGGTGGCATCGAACCCCTACACTTGCTTCAATTGTGGCCGCACTGGTCACTTTTCGAAGGATTGTAGGTTCCCAAAAAAGTCTCAGGGCAGCAACAGCAATAACAGCAGCAGGCAGAGCTCTCAGGCGTCCGTGAACAATCCCAAGAGTGGCCGTGTCAACCATACTACGGCCGAGGACATTCAGGACGGAGAACCAGTGCTTGCGGGTATGTTTTCCATTCACAGCCATCCCGTCCTTGTGCTATTTGATTCCGGTGCAACGCATAATTTTATAAGCATGGCATGTGTGGAAAGATTACATCTCACTACCACCACTCTAAAAGCACCGTATATCATTACATCTCCGGGTGGAAAAATATTTGCCACACAAGGGGTTTTGTCGACACCTCTCTTGTTAGAGGAAATTGCTTTTCCGACACAACTCATAATGCTAGAAAGACTAGGCATAGATGTCATTTTGGGTATGAAGTGGATGAAAAGTCACAGAGCAGTGCTACATATTGATTCTCGGGAAATTCATCTGGATTCTCCTCTCAACGGTCCTACCATCATACATTTGGCACCCCCACCAAGTTCTACACCCCAAGTCCACCTCACCACCGGAAAATGTCTCGAAGAAATTCCAGTGGTTTGTGAATATCCCGATGTATTTCCAGAGGAATTACCGGGTTTGCCGCCCGACCGGGATGTGGAATTTAGGATTGACTTGCAGCCGGGAACCGCCCCAATATCCCGACAACCGTACAAGATGGCGCCAAATGAATTGGCTGAATTAAAGAAGCAGCTACATGATCTTTTGGACAAGGGTTTTATTCGCCCGAGTTCTTCTCCCTGGGGTTGTTCAGCACTCTTTGTAAAGAAGAAAGACGAGACACTGCGGTTGTGTGTGGATTACCGACCGCTGAATGCTGTCACCATCAAGAATAAATATCCTCTCCCGCGGATTGATATTTTGTTTGATCAATTGGTTGGTGCCAAGGTCTTTTCAAAAATTGATCTTCGCTCTGGCTATCATCAAATTAAGATAAGGGCGGAGGATATACCAAAAACAGCCTTTTCTACGAGGTATGGTTTATATGAGTACCTTGTTATGTTTTTTGGACTAACAAATGCTCCGGCCTATTTCATGTACTTGATGAACTCGGTGTTTATGCCGGAATTGGATAAGTTTGTGGTGGTATTCATTGATGACATCCTAATTTACTCCAAGTCAGAAGAAGAGCATGCAGAGCATCTCCGGATTGTACTCCAGAGGCTCCGCGATCACAAGTTGTATGCAAAATTCAGCAAGTGCGAGTTTTGGTTGAGAGAAGTACCTTTCTTGGGCCACATTGTTTCCGATGAAGGTATTTCAGTGGATCCAAGTAAAGTGCAAGAAGTGCTGAATTGGAAGGCTCCTGCATGTATCAAGGACATCCGTAGTTTTCTTGGGCTTGCAGGATATTATCGGAGGTTCATCCCCAATTTCTCCAAAATTGCAAAGCCTATGACGGAGCTGCTGAAAAAGGCCATCAAATTTCAGTGGAGTGATGTTTGTGAAAAAGCTTTTCAAACTCTCAAGAAGCATTTGACCACCGCCCCGGTGTTAGCTCAACCCGATGTCACTAAACCGTTCGATGTTTATTGTGACGCCTCTGGCACGGGTTTGGGTTGTGTCTTAATGCAAGAAGGGCGTGTCATTGCTTATGCATCTCGACAACTTCGGAGGCATGAACAAAATTATCCCACTCATGATCTAGAATTGGCTGCAGTTGTTCTTGCTCTGAAGATATGGAGACATTATTTGCTGGGAAATTTGGTTCACTTATACACCGATCACAAAAGTTTGAAGTGCATTTTCACACAACAAGAGCTGAACATGAGGCAAAGAAGATGGCTTGAGTTGATCAAAGACTACGAGTTGGAAATCCACTACCACCCTGGAAAAGCCAATGTTGTTGCCGATGCTTTGAGTCGGAAGTCACATTGCAATAATCTGGTGGTTTGCAAATTGGATCATACCGTATGTTGCGACCCTAGTGAACCCAGCCTCAGGATTATTCCTCATGGTGCTTTGTATAATCTCGCTCTCATTCCTACCCTGCGGGAGGAGATTATCGCTGCACAAAAGAGAGATAAAGGGATGGAACATATCCGGCGAAGAATAGAAAATGGTGACATCAAATGTTTCCGACAGGATGAGGATGGAGTGTTATGGTTCAATGACCGACTTGTCGTGCCTAAAGATATGGAGCTGAGAAAGAAAATTTTAGATGAAGCTCACTTGTCCAAATACTCTATTCATCCGGGTAGCAACAAAATGTACCAAGGTCTGAAAACCAAATTTTGGTGGACGCGCATGAAGCGCGAAGTGGCACGCTATGTGGCTGAATGTGACACTTGCCAGAGAATCAAGGCTGATCATTTAAGAAAGGCCGGTCAGCTGCAACCTTTGAGTATTCCATCATGGAAGTGGGAGGACATCAGCATGGATTTTATTGTTGGATTACCCCTCACCGCTCGAAAGTATGATTCCATTTGGGTTATAGTGGACCGATTGACCAAGTCAGCACATTTCATTCCGGTTAAAACAAACTACTCTGCCAAGATCTATGCTCAGTTGTATATCTCGCGTATCTTGTGTTGGCATGGAGTGCCGAAAACAATTATATCGGACAGAGGACCTCAGTTTGTTGCTCGTTTTTGGGAGCAGTTACATGCATCCTTAAAGACCAAGTTAATCCGAAGCTCCGCCTATCATCCCCAAACCGATGGACAAACTGAGAGGGTAAATCAAATACTGGAGGATATGTTAAGGGCATGTGTTTTATCTGAAGGTGGCAATTGGGATGATCACTTACCATTGGCAGAATTTGCATACAACAATAGCTACCAGGAGAGTATAAAAATGTCTCCATTTGAAGCCCTTTATGGTCGTTCATGTCGAACTCCTTTGAACTGATCGGAACCTGGAGAGAGAGTAAATTTTGGACCGGATTTAATTGCCGAGGCCGAAGAGAAAGTGCGGCTCATTCAAGCAAACTTAAAGGCCGCAAAGTCCCGTCAAGCTAGTTACGCCGATAAGAGGCGCCGTCCTTTGGAATTTCGGCAAGGTGACCACGTGTATCTCCGTGTCTCACCCACCAAGGGCGTTCAGCGTTTCGGCGTCAAGGGAAAGCTCGCTCCCCGTTACATCGGCCCGTTCAAGATTATTGTGAAATGTGGACCCGTCGCTTACCGATTGGAACTACCCGACAAGTTATCCGGAGTTCACAACATTTTCCATGTATCTCAACTCAAGAAATGTTTGAAGCCCCCTATTGACGTGGTGCTTGAAGATGTCGAAGGGCTGCAGGATGATCTTACCTATTCCGAGCATCCCGTCAAGGTGATTGATCAAAAAGACCGCGTTACGCGCAACAAGACCATCACCTTCTATAAAGTTCAGTGGAGCAATCACTCGGACGAGGAAGCCACATGGGAACAAGAGGAATTTCTTAACTCCAAGTTTCCGGACTTTCTCGCTTCGCAATTGAGGTAACGCAAGCAAATCTTTACAACCCCCTCTTTTCCGCACTTATTGCAAATCTCGGGACGAGATTTTCTTAAGGGGGGAGGGCTGTAACATCCCACCCTAGTGAAGACCCAAATCTGTTGTTTAGTGCATGTTGATCACAAATGCAAATGATCACTTTAGAAAAGTTATTTAAAAGCAAATCTTTTGAAAATGGTCAAATATGAACTTGCTCTACAAATTCAAAATTTTGTATACAAGTGGGCCCATTTGAAAATTTCCTTGACATCCATGGCCAAAGAGAAATTTTTGGAGAATTTTGTGGATTTTTCTAAAAAAGGAAATGGGCCCAAATAAATCAAAGATCATTTGTCCAAAATCTGTCTTAATTGAATTTTAACTCAAAATTTAAATCGAATTAGGGAAAATTGCAATAAGGTAAGCTGTTCATCTTAGTGAGACCTTTCAACCCTGAGTTTTTCAGATTTTTATGAGCACAGGAACATTGGAATTAAATTGTCGCAAATCGGCACATGGAAAATCATTGAAAATTCGAAAATGTTACTGTAGCACGCCGGGTGTCACCTTCTTCTTCGCGCCGTGCGGAGCGCCGCTGTGGCCGGCGTCACCTTGCACAGCATCGATGACCGATTCCACGCCCTTATCACCTCCTAGCCGTGGTCAAGTCATCGCCCTAGCTCTCTTCTTCCTCGTTCTCTCCAACCGACCGAAACAGAGCCGCCATTACCGCCGGGAAGAGCTCGCCGCCGCGCCGTCCCTGCAGCCACCTCCGAGCTCGACCCCAACAGCAAAGCAGAGCGCCGAGACACCCTCTAGCTGCTCCTCAACTCTAATCGAAACCTCCTCGCCTGTGGCGCGAGATCGACGAGGATTTTCAGTCATGACCGCCGGGTGACTGAGCTCCACATCGTCGTCGATTCCTCCCTCCTTGGTGAGTTTCCACTCGATTACTCGCACCCATAGCTTCCTCACATCCCTACGCATCCATTGGTGTCATGCCTCGTGCAATCCCACCACCCAAATCGACGAATTTCAATGATTTCTGGTCGCTGTCTGTAGCTCTGTTCTGAGGAAGACGAAGGTGGCAATTTCGTAAATAACTCGAACTTCTTCAGAAATTGACCAAACTTGTAAATTCGATAGAAATTCATATACAGCTCAGAAAAATCCAAAACAAAATTTGTTGGTTTCCTTATGAGCAGAACTATCCAGTGGTACAACATGAACATCTGAATTCTTCTCAGTTAATTTTATAAAATTCAAAGAAGAGAATCAGGAAATAAATTTTATAAAAAGATCTGTAAGTGCAAAAATTATGAATTTTGGCATGAACACTCCTAATAGGTTCACTGAACATCCCACCAAGTGGTATCTTGAAATGCACCTTCTTTTAGGAGTAATTTCAGTTTTCAGTTTCTAGAAGAATCTTTTTATTGATTTTATTCCTGCACCTTTTTGCACCAAATTTTGGATATGTTACTGTACCTAAGGGAAGGATGCTAAATAAAAATACAAATGTAATTTTAGATCTTCCAGAACCCTTTTTAAAGAATTTAGAAGAGGAACCCTTATTTGCGCGTAAGGAAATTCCTAAATCCAAAGTAATTGTATAAATCACTTGGGACCAAACTGCAAAAACCTGATGAATGGCCCTGCCAGCATGTTGCTTTTTGCATCATAACATCACCATGTCATTTTGTCAAGGGAGTTCCATGAACTATCTTTGATTGTGTATATATTGTTGCATTCATTTAGGAACCGACGCCGGACTCGAGGACTTGGAGATCGTGGCCGAGGAGATCGGTGCTGACCTGAACGTGCTTGAGTGTGCTAACCACCAGCCCCAAGGCAAGCCCCGGTGCACTCCCATATTTACAAAGTTTTATACTTTCTCACGTGTATTTCGAGTCGTGAAATGTGCATTACGTATAGGACTTGATTGAAAACCTAGTTGCATGTATCTCCAGATATTCCTATGGGTTTGGTTAAGTTAAGTTCTACCACTCGTTAGTTTGCTATGCTTAATAAAGTCGGGTCGTTGGTAGAATATCGAGTGGTATGGAGACCGCTCGGTGTAAGTGGGGTCGGATTTAATTTATGTTCTCACATGATGATGGTAATGAATTTGAGACCGAACGGGGAAGTTCATGTGTAGGTTGAGGTGACAAGGCTCGCCTTGTTCGCCATAGCCCCGTTTGTGTCGGTTGAGGACCGTTCGTTGTGGCCCCGCTGAGCAAGTTTGAACAGTACCGGATGCATGCTAGGAGAATGGGAACTAGTAAACTTAGTAGCTCGATGTTATATTGTTGGACGGGGCCCCACCTCTCTTTTGGTGATGAAGATGGTATGGTGGTTGCGGGTATGTGTTTGAAGGGAGGGTGCACGGGCGAACCACGGTTAGACCCGGCGTGGCTATCGCGTGGGGAGACGTGTACTCGGGAGAGGTGACACTCGGACCGGCTTTATGATGTCTTGTAAAAGGTTGCCGTGCGTAACTCCTTCGAGTAGCGTACGTCGTGTATTCGGGTTTCGCCTGCAGGTGTAAATCGATTCGAATCGCCGTCCCTCGCGGTTATTGAGTACCACTTGTTCACTGTGTCACATCGTAGTAAGAAGTGCACATGATGATGTTTATATGTTATTGTATTTCAATTAATTGTATTGCAACCATGTATTGCTTAGTTAGGTTGCTAATATTTATAATTATGCAAGAACCCTTTTAATCTGGCTAAAACATGAAAATAAGGATCAAATATTAGCGCCGTTTTTGCAATTAAATTTCACCCCCTGGTCAACCCCCTGCATTTTAGAAGTCGGTCTTAAATGGCCAATTTGACGGGTAAGACTTGCTGAGTATTAGTTGCTCAGGGCTTTTGTTGAAAATGTTTATGCAGGTATTTGGTCTTTTGAAGTGGTTCCTGTTTCTCCTACTTCGGAGCATGAAGAGTGAAATTGTGTCTATGGCCGGACATGATATCACTTTAGTTATATCGTCGTGTGTTTCGCTTCCGCTCGCTTTTATGTAATCGAATTTCGAACTCTTTTATGTAAAATAAATCGAACTTCGAACGGGATGTCTTATGTTAATTATGGAACCAATGTAATAACTGAACTTAATGTAAAATTATTTTGCTTATGCTTATGTGTGTGGTCTATGCATACTTGCTTCGCCAAGTATCCCCCGATTAAGATCCTGGTTAGCAAACCCCTCATTAATTTGAGGTGGGGTGCTACAGGAACGAAATTATCCACACTCCTTCTGTCACCCTGGGCTCATAAATATTTAGAGCAACACTCTTGTTTAAAAACCCCGTAGATAACAAATCGAAAGTCCGAATGACAAACTGATTATACCGCTGCGATAGTCGCAACGAGATCTTCAAAATTAAACCCCACTTGACTATATTTTGCAAACTCTTTTTTTTTTAAATGTTCAAACTTGATCTTATTAGTAGTCATCTACTTATATTTAATTTATTTTTTTTATTTATTTTTATTTCAATATGGTACACAAGGTGTGGACAAAACCAAACTTTAATTTTAGACAAATTAAGATAAGTCGTTTTGCTAAACGACCTTACTAGATAAACTGTTTTGACAAATAATTCAAAATAAGTTAGAGAATTTATTTTGCCTCAAAATTCAGTGCAAAAGTTGTTTTTTACACATTCTGAAGCCCTGTCGGACAAGCTCTTACTCACGCTGGTCTCCGGACCCGACGAAAGCCCCGAGGCAGTGCAGCACATCGCGCGACTGCATCCTCCGGCGCTTCCTCCTCTAGAACGTTGGCACCCGCGAGGAGTTCTTCCTCTACCAGGCTCGCTCCTTATCTCACGAGGCTCGTCATCACCTGCGGCCTGCTGGCCCGCCTTTGCAGACTGCGACGACGACATGATCAACATTCGGAGAGGAAAAAAAGAAAAAGAAAAACTGCCGCGTGCGCAACAGCTTTGGGATCCTACGCTGCGACGACTGCTGAGAGTTCCTCGTGGCGTCCCTCACAGTGACTCCAATGGAAGCGGCTCCGTCTTGCAGTGCGACTTCCAGGCGACAGTCGTGCTCTGTTTCATGCACCGTTACTCGGGAGGGGTTTGGCGCACCAAACGCCATGAAGGGGGAAAATGCAACGACTTGTTTTGGTGGGAAAACTAACTGACGTCGTCCGCTTCCATTCAGTGATCTCATCTGATTACGCGAGAGGCATCTTGTTCTGCAATGTTCTTAGCCCGAACACTGGTGTATCGAATTAAGCGTGCGTTTGAGGAAGGAGGAAAAGATAGCAATGATGTGATCAAGTTCGTTGACGCCGTGTCTAGCAAGGTTTAGTTTTGTGGCGAGCGAGACCACATTTGTAATCGTTCAACCATCACCTCCTGGGCATTGAACAGGGCAGCGATCACTTGCGTGTCTATTTTGATAGAATCCGATTCGTATTCCGACCGCTCTGCCCTCCGGCCCTATATATT
The DNA here is from genome assembly GCA_007726485.1 of Eragrostis curvula. Taxonomy (NCBI): domain Eukaryota; kingdom Viridiplantae; phylum Streptophyta; class Magnoliopsida; order Poales; family Poaceae; genus Eragrostis; species Eragrostis curvula. Next base: position 5,063,551 of record CM017443.1, read on the forward strand.
TTCGACATGGCTCTGCCCCGTTCCTCCCGTCCAAAGTAAAATCGAACCATAGGCTGTTGAGGTGGCTCTTAACGTCAGCGTGACTCCTAGGAGGAGTCGAGGTATTCTCGGCGATGCCTGGGCTATTTGTTGTTGTTGGTCAGCGGCGGCGGCCGCGGGAACACGGCACCTCGGCGACCGGTGGAGAGGGCGTAAAACGGTGCAAGGGCCAGCCGGTAGATGTAAGTTGCGCCGAGCATATATATTATCATCACGTAAAATCATCATACACTCACATATGTTGGCAACATCATGTAACAAGGCGACGAGCCTTAATCCACCATATAGCACCGACCATGTAGTGTTTAATTCATCAAGAAATGCGATGCATATAAACATTGTTACCACATCTAATTGGCCCGTTAATTTCTTTGTGCATGTACCTGTAGCCATTCCCCGAGTCAATAAACGACGCGACCGTGTGGGAGATCTTAATCCGGCTGCCCGTGGCGTCCCTGGCCAAGTACAAATCCGTCAGCAAGGCGTGGCGCGCCACCATCTCCGACCCGGTATTCGTCCGCGCGCACCTCCAATGCTCCAAGCAGAAGCAACAGAGCCGGAACCCAGCTTCCTTTCTCATCGCCCCGCAGGTTCTTCTGGGCCCGGGTCCTCCCGAGCGTTTCTCCACCAACGTCCGCTTCTACCAGTTGCGTTTAGAAGACGACACCAAGAGCAGCAAGGCAAAGGCAGCAGAAGCAGAGCTCATCTACGGGAGGTACGTCCAGCCTGGTGAGTTTGAGCTGGTGTGCTTCATGGCACACTGCGACGGCTTGGTGCTGCTCCCGACCAACACCAAGGCCTACATCTTCAACCCGATGACACAGGACTCCATCGCGCTGCCGGCGAGTAAGCGCAACAAGTTGAAGTGGTACATGTGCCTTCCGATTGGATTCGGCCTTGATGCTTCCACCGGCAAGTACAAGGTTGCGCGCTCTTTCTACCGTTCTCGTAAGTACGATCCTGTGGACATCGTGAAAATGGGGATGGAGGTCTACACCATTAACGGTGAAGAAGGTAAATGGAGGGAAACCGCGGTGGATCCACCGTACCCGATATTGCACTCACAGACGGCCACACACGTCAACGGGTATCTGTTCTATTTTATCGACAAGAGCAATCAGCGACAACCCCGCAAGGGCTGCTCCGTTTCAGCCTTGAAGATGAAACTTTTGGGGTCACTCCATTGCTTACCAACACTTACCCTCAAGTTGAAGACGAAGATGTTTTTGTTACTGAGCTTGACGGGGAGCTTTGTGCTACTTTCTTCTCCGAGGTTGTGCGACGAGTATTGATCTTTGTGACACCAGATGTCATCGTTCCACGTTGGTACTGTCGTTACTTGATCAATATCCAAGAGCAGTGCTATCCAATGGCTTCGTTGGGCAGCCGTGGGATTCTTATGCGGGGAGGTGATGGCCTCTTCCGGTATAATTTGGAAACTGGCCGCTTTGAAGAAGATGGAGAATTCGCTATGAATGACATAAGGTTCCTTGGGCCCTGTGAAGACACCTTCGGGCGTGCATGGCAAGATGTATACTACTACCAGCTGATTCCCTATACGGAAAGCTTTGTCCCAGTTACTCGTAAGGCGAGGTCACAACAGGCCTTATAACGTGTTTTCTTGCCAAGCAGCTCTTAACTTTTTCCCCGTTGTATATTTCATTAAGAGGAAAAGAGTTTACAATGTGACCGACTCTTGGCCAACCAAACTAGGATGAGTTGTGAATAGCGATTGTAAGGAAAGGCACAATGGTGTTGTTGAATAGGCCGTTTCATACAAGCCACGTAATTTTCAAACCACCTTTACAATGAGTGATTTCTTTAGTTGTTTCATACAAATTGCATCGTTCCTTAATTTATGGATAAACAAAGAAATATTTTTGAGTTGCATGGAAGCCATAACTCGGACAATGGCATTGCGGTCAGTACTGGTTGCGGTGGTAGACGACGTTCCGTCGACAGCGAAGCGCAATAGTGACTTCATCAATTTCGTGGATTTGCTGTTCGGTCTTAAAAAATACTCATATAGCAGTAAAGCTTAAGTACATGCGTTTATAGAAGTAAGTGTATTTGCATTGTAAATGTTTGAGTTGTCCTATGTTATCATCAAAAAAAATTGTAGTACTTATGGAAGCTGGTATAGCTTTTGAGCCAGATGGTGGAACTTCATATAATTCTTCTAGTTTTTTTTCCAACAACGCTGCTGTACGTACGACCAGCACGCGACGGCAATCAACAACTAGAATTAGCGGCAATCACAAAACAGAGCAATATCCAACGCTATACAAAGATGCACACACCGGCCGCACGGCCGGGTCGGATGATCTGGTCGTGCGTGAAGCATTTTCTTTATGTTAGACAGTCTAAATTTGTACTAATTGTATTGTCTTAAACGCCAATCATTAAAAAAAAAAGGCAGGGGGAGAGAAGTTCCATTGACTTGCAGGACTCTCATGGGCTACATTACGATATTGTGGGCTGGAATAGCTGGCGCAGCCCATTTGGCCAGCTTTCACCCGATCCCAAAGCAAACCCAACTCTGCTCCGCACCGATCTCAAGTTCCCCCGTTTCGTACGCGGTGCGGAGCAGGCCAGCAGGATACATCCCTTCGTCTCCGGATACTCCCCTAGTACCTGTCAACTATACCTGATATCGCCTTCATCAAAGGAGAGTAGCCGATGAACTCTTGTCCCAAGGTCTCTAAAACCAAACCAATCGATTGATTTCAGCATGGGCTTCGCCTACAGGTGCGTAAATCCGCTGCTCTTTCTCCCCCTTTTGGTTTCGATCGTGCTTTGTCCTCACCACGCATGCGGCGACCATGCGCGTTTCTTTACCCTATGCATTGCTTCTGGATTTTAGGCACGTTGAATCTGTAGTCTGTCAATGCTTACGGTTCTCTCTTTACTCCCAATGCACGCAGGAAAACACAAAAGCTGGGTAAAGTACAGTTTATTGCTGGTCCTGAAGGATTTACTCTCTGTCGCCATGATGAGTTTGGTATTGCTAATTTGAAGAAAAGGTGTATGGTCAAACAAACCAACTTGTACCGCGAATTTATGTTGCGTCTTAGGGCAAGAAAAATCACGCAAGAATATTATGACCTGACGAAGCAAGGTCTGTTCAGCTGGCCAGCCTATATGGAGCACAGGGAAAGCATTCAAGCATCTTTTAACACTCTTCGTCGTGCTTTGAAAAGGTATAGAGATCGCCGGATAAAAGCCGGGTTCTTCTATATGTATGCCCATCCAAATCTGCACTTAGTTTATGTAATGATGCCTTTGTACACTATGCCGCGGCAAGAAGCTTTGAAGAAAATAAGACGTCTTCTCCGGAATAGAGAAGCCTATGCACCTGCAATTAGCACGAACCCTTCTTCTGCTGTGCCGAGATCAAATGACTCGAATGGTATCGGTTGGATTAGAAACATAGGAGAATCTAGAGTGAAGCAAATGGTGCCGCTCTACCTTTCTGTGATAATTGTAGCCTGTTTGATAGTTTACTTTTGATTAGGTTAATGTGTACGGTACTCTACTGTACTTATGAGTCGCATGTTGATTCCCTTTTATATTTGGAACGTTTATGTTGGCTAACTTTTTTTAATATACATAACAAAGTCTAATGGTAATGTTTTTTTGAGAACGCTAGTTCAACGATCAGAAATTTCATGTGGCAGTGTTCACCACAACCAAACTGTAAAACTGCGCTACACAACCTTCACAGAGCTAGCTGAAGACCTTTTGAGTGGCCGAGCTGGCGCCCGGCGAGGACTAGCTTGCTAACCAGATCGATCGAGTCCTCCAATGCTGCATTGCGTGCCTTAGTGTTGATTACGTTGTTGTTGTTGTTTTTTTTTTTTTTTTTTGGCAAGGGTGTTGATTACGTTGTTGAAGATTCTATCTTGAGGTTGACGAGATACAAAAAATTGAGTCCCCTTTGGCTGATTCTAACCGAAACAAAACTTACTCATATGGTCTTTTATATTTGGGGTAACCAGCGTCAAAGTGTTTTCACTCAAACAAACGATGGTTAAATCAAATTCATCCTGATAATTCACTGATCCGGGGTGAATTCAACCTCGCCAAGCGAAAAAGGCCATTCTGTCGTCAACTGCGGCAAGGAAAACAGCTTCGGCATCCTGTGCCGCGACGACGGGGAGTTCGCCGTGGCGCACCTCAGCGTGGCTCCCGCTCCCCCCACCGAAGCCGAAGCCGACGCCGTCCTTTTTCCTCGCGGCGACTGCCCCGCCGTGATGGCCGAGCTCTGCTGCATGCGCAGCAGCCACGAAGCTGGCGCGTGGCGCACGACGCGCCTGCCGGTCCGTCACGGCGGTGATCATTTGCTCTGGTGGGAGACCGACGCCGTCGTCCCGTTCGGCGGCCGCATCTGCTGGGTGGATTACCTGCGGGGCATCCTGATCTGCGACTTGTTCAGCCAGAGTCCCGAGCTGCACTACGGGCCGTTGCCTGTGAATCCGTACGACGGCCGCTGGCATCCAGACTACGACTTCGGCCGCACGAGAGGGAACCTGTCTTTGTATCGAACCGTGTGCGTGGCAGGACACGGCGACGGCGCCATCAAGTTCGTGGACGCCGCGCACAGAGATCTCTGGTTCTACGGTGACGACGCACACCACCACTCAGCTTCTACTCCTCCCAACTTCATCACCTCCTGGACGTTGAGCAGCGACTGGCGAACATGGACGGTGGACGGCGCCATAGAAGTTGAAAAGTTCTTCGATCTCACCACGCGCCTGAGTCTTGGGTGCATTCGACCCGAGCCCCCCGTCGTCGACGTCAACGACCCCAAAACCATCTACCTCGTCGTGAAGGAGCGAGTATGTGTTGGTGCCGCGACATTCGTCGTCGCGGCTGACATGTTGAGCAGGACGCTACATACGCCTGTCGCCTATCTGTTAAGAAGCACCATGTTGTCGTGTGGTGGAGGAGATAGCTACACATCATCCTGCGACCTCGAATATAATGAGCCGTTCCTGCCTTGTCAATTCTCCAAGTACCTGGGTCAGGATGTGCCAGACCCAGACACCAGGTGGTAATATGCTTCCTTTCTTTCTGTAATTTGCAAGAATTGAAAACTTTCACAACCTGGATGATTCCCCACTTGATGTTACCAATGTATTTCAGGGACAAGAAAAGCAAGGAATGACATGAAACAATCTGCGGCCCACACCCTCCATGTTACGTTCTGCACGTTTGTTGCGGATGAATGATGATTGTCCACTGATACCTCGCGATGCTACGCTACAGATTGGGGAACCCTTATCTTTGGTAGTTCAAATGCTATTGATATTTGTCGTGTCTGCAGCAGCTTTGATGTCTGGAGTCTCATGTTTTTAAGCGTTCCAGAACAGAAAATGGAAAAGGACATGTATGCAATGCACAGAATTATCATTGCAAGTCAACAACGATGCCACATAAATTGCTTCAAAAAAACCGATGCCACATAAAAAGAAAAATAGTACAGATATCTTGTGACCATTTGCATACACCTCGTTTTCCCTTCTTTTACATGACAGATGCCTCCTTCGTCTCCGTATGCACGCGGTGCCAATTCTGCTTTTCATCGAAAACAACTCGAGAGGCACGCCTCACTGCAGGAGAAGATAGATGCATGTATTTCAAGCTCATTTCATTTCGCGTCGCCTACTTCTCATGCGAATGCTTTTGTCTTTGCTCCCGTATTATTGCGATGAACATGAACCAAAAACAACTCGAGATTCAACAGAATCGGAACACGACAAGATGCAGAGAGAGGGAACGAAAGTCTATATACAATTCCGAACGAAAGTCTACATACAATTCCATTTTCTTCAGTTGTTAGCTCACCGGCTCATCATCCGGATAGCGAGCCTCTCGAAAGAGATGGAGCGAGGTAGAGATCAAAGCTAGTGCCTCTCGTGAAAGGGAAAGCAAGTGCCTTTCGTTTTTTTAGTTTGGACCAATTTTTTTTTTTTCCTCTCACCCATGTTCTTGGATTCTTTTCTCCGAGCGTTTCCCGTTTGATAGTTGTTCTTTGGAAAGTTTATCATCGCCATGCTTGTTCGCTTCTTTTCCTTTCATTCTCAAGTTCTCAGCACAAGCGTCTCCCGTGAAGAGGGAGCTGAGTGTCGACGCCTTGTCCTTTTGCTTTTACTTGAGTTTTTCTGATCTTTTCTCGAGTCATTTTCTCCTTTATCTTTTTCGGAGCATCCATGCACTGTCTTTATTTCGAGAACAGCACTGTTGATTTATCTTTGCTTCGTTTGACAAGTTCATTTTGGTTCCTGTAAGGTTGAAAAATACGATCAACAGGTACACTAAAATCAGAAGATGAAGCTGTATCGCCGGAGTAAACATCACGGAGTACTATATATCACTACCTGTTCTAAATATTTTTTCACCTGGTGACGGGAGCAAAATGTTTTTGACTATCCTACTTTTTTTTCGTCACAGGACCATTTGAACCACGCACATGGCACAGAACTTTCACCTCTTTTGGGGAGGAAAAAGAAGCGAGGAATTTATCTCCCTCCCCAAATAAGCAATTACAGCCCTATCACGAGAGATTACGGGAAAGACCCAACTCCTTTTCCCCTCACGAATTTCTCTTTTCAACCGAGCGAACCTTTCCTTTTTCCGGGTCCTGAGAGGCAGGGTCGTTCTCCTCTCCCTCCTTTTTCACGCCTTGCGGTGGTGGTTTTGGCTCTCTTTTCTCTTCCTCTCTCTTTGAGGGCATGAGCCCGTCCAGTTCCTTGCCTGTGAAGTTTGGTATGGGTTCTGTGACTGACTGCCACCTCCTCGTTTCGTTTCCGTGCAATGATGCAGCGGCAGCTGCAGACGGACGTGCCGCTGCAGATGGACGACGATGAGCAGAGCAGCCGCTGCCTGCGGCCAGCCGGTGGGGCGTTGCTTTCCTGAAAGCAAGACGTGCAAACTGTTCCTCTGCCATCAGCATCTGTTATAACTCGCGCTCTATTCATCCTCTGCACTTGTCACGCTCGCATCAACTCTCACCTCCGCCACTCCACCACCGCCACGATACCGCGGTGGCCCCGGACCACAAGCATCTATGCGAGCCGGGTAGAAAAAAATTAAGGGGGTAAAAACGGCCACGGTTAGAGATGGCCCCATCCAACGGTCGTCGGGGACCGGCCGTGTCCCGCCGGGAGGAGGCGTCGGTTACTCCGGCCCCACTTCCGTTTGCCGGTGACGACGGTAACAAAAAAACTGCCGTCTGAAAGCTGACACGTCTTTGTATCGCGGTTCCGGTGCGTGACACGATCACACTACCGAATGGCGCGGATCAAGCGGCGCCCCGCGCAGAAGCCTTCACTTGGCGGCACGCGACCGCCAGGTGGCCGCTCCGCCGCCGCTGCTGGTTCACACGTCGCGCGCGCGCAGCCTTTCCCGGCCGGCTCCTTCTCCCCCACCCGCGCAATTCCGACCTGACGCCACTCCCTTTCCTCGCCGCCGACGTCACGGCGGTCTCTCGGACCACCCGAGGCCTTGTTCGGTTAGGCCGAACCGGGCCCGGAAGGGGGCCGAACCGGCCGGAAAGAATGGAACAGGCCTCAAAACTGTTATGCACAAAATGAAGTGTTCTGTTAGACCAGGCCTATTCTAATTCCCGGCCCTTTCCGGATTTTTCTCCACCCTGACGGCCCGGAAAGAAAACTGGAGGTCGACCCTCGGATCGAAACAGCGTGAGCAGCGAACATGCTTGACCTAACGTGAGTACGTGACCTGGAGTTGGAGGCGGCGGCGAGGCGGAATAATCGAACGGGTATTTTGGCGACCAGTTTTCATGCAGGAAGTGGTTTTAGACAGGAGCTGATTTGAGTAAAACGGATGGATCCACCAAATCCTGTCCTTGCCGCATTCCTCCTCTGTTTTAGAAAAGGTGCTGCCGAACAAGGCCCGACTCGGATCAGATCAGACGGGGGCAAATGCGGCAGAGCCTCGACGGACTTTGAAAAAAAGCGGTGATGATGGTTTCCGTGATGCTAGGGCACGGCGCGGTTCTCCCGTGCCCGAGGCCGCACACATGAACCGGTTCTTTGGTTAAGTTTTTTACTTTCTCATCCCGAGTCGTTGGTCACTGCTTGGCGTATCACGAGGAACCAACCTGATGAGGGACGATCAGCTAACTTCTTTCTTTTTTCGTTTCGTTTCCGGTACTGCCCAAAAAAAAAAAATCTGCTCTCTCCCCCCGTGGTTCAACGGCCGTACTTTGGAGTTTCAACCGGTACGAACCAGCCAATCGGGAGGAATGAGTATTTTTACCGTGGTGAAAGTCTGAAAGAGGTGAAGTGCGAGGGAGGTAAAGCGCCTGCGTGGGTGTGAGGGGGGGGGGGGGGGGGGGGGGGGGGGGAGGGAGAGAGGGAGAGAGAGAGATCACGGTCACGGCGTTCCCATGGGCAGCAGCGCACTCGCAGTTGAGTGCTGGCATCGATGCAGGCAGGCAGGGGGACGGGTGGGGGTGGGCCGGCAGCGGGCGCGCCTCTCGAGACTGCACGAGCGGAGTCGCCGATCGAGTGCAGTTCTCCGCATTCCCCCCCAAATTATTTTATAATTTCTTCTCTTTACTCTTAGGGCGACAGCAATAGTTATGTACATCATCACAATGACAAGAGATAGTGGTGGGTTGATTAGGATTAAAAAATCACCTTCATGCAACACGGTGACCCCATCTCACAGACACAAGAGAAGAGGCAAACAAGATAAAGTAATTTTTTATTTCCTAACAGGCAGTCCAGTCCATAAGGCTACGGTCGACTGCTAGCTATTGACCAGCTATAGATCACTTGCACAATGTTTATAGACCGGATGTATTATTGTTTATCCTCGGCACAAAGCGGATGACGGATCACCATGGCATGGGATGGGCCCCCCCGTTTTGGATTCCTTGTTTGATCAGGTGATGAATCATCTGTTGATCAGCACTGTTCACCGGGTGAAACAACTCTCACTCCTGAATTCTGAATTGAACCATCATCACAGAGCATATGATGTGCTAGCCGCAAGAGAAGATGATGGCAAGGCACGAACATGATTCATTCAAAAAAAGGCATGAGAACATACTCGTAGTTCATATTGTGGCAAAAAGTGAATATATTGCGGTACTCGTAGTTCATCTCTTCCATTGCGGTTACAGGTACTCATTGCTCAGCTCGGAGTACATAGCAATAACACGTAGGAGTATAAAAAGTATCAGTACTTGCGGAGAAGGTAACTGATTGCTCCTCCAAGTAGGAAAGCAGATGATCATGAGGCATGCGTCAAGCAAGCAACCTCATCTCACCACACTTTTTTCTTACAGCTACTATTACTAGTCGTACTCGGCAAAAGGGATCACAAGACCCTAAACTGCCAAGAGCAAAAATTACAAGGGTCAAAAAGGAAAGGGGGTGTTCTAGTGGGAAGGACGGCAAACAAAACAGAAACGCAAAGTGTTTTTTCTCTTTTCCGAATAAAACCCCGGAAAAACACCAAAACACCAAAAACTAGATCCCCGAACGGATCGAGAGGCGCGGCGAAAACGAAACGAAAAAGAGGACAAATTGCGGCGAGTACTAGGAGTGGAGTAGTAGTTTATTGTCTGTCCACCACGCCACGCTCAGAGGACGGCGGCGAGCCCCGTGACGACCTTCGCCTTGGGCGCCTGCTGTGGCTTCTTGCTCGCCGCGTCATCCGTCGGGCGCCACGGTGAAACCACCACCGTGATCTTGTCGCCGCTCTCCGTGGAGGAGGCCGACGAAGCGGCGACGCTGCTGCTTGGCTTCCTGTCGAAGACGAGCTCGAACTCGCCGGAGAAGCTGGCCGCTTGGACCGGCGTGGGCGCCGACGCGGCGGGGACCGCCGGGACGCGGGAGTGCGGGGAGAGCCACTTGGCGCGGGTGTACTCCGGCTTGCGCCACGGCGGGAAGTGCAGCCCCTTCTTCTTGAGGCTCTGCCGCGCCGCCTCCGCCACGACGGCGACGATCTTCCCGAGCCGCTCAGGCGTGCCCACGAACAGCGGCGGCAGCGCCTGCATCGCCGCGCGGTACGCCTTGGTGGACCGCGCCAGCTCGAACTGCGACCGGAAGTCCACCTCCACGATCAGCCGCACCGGCGCCGTGTCCGCCGCACCGACCACGGCGTCGATGTACTCGTGCTCCCCTGCATCGCAGATGGATTCGCACGGTAAGCGACGGCGGCCGGACGCAAAGGGGATTTTTTTTGGTTTCCGAACCGAACGGCCTGATGACGAGTACCTGCCGGGTAGGTTGGGGCCTTGTCCCACCGCGACTTGCAGACGGCGGCGTCGTAGCCCAGGGCGCGGAGACCGTCGGCCACCGCGCGGCGGGACTCAGCCTTGCCCTTGCAGCCCTTGCGGCACCTCTCCGCGAGCCTTGACGCGTCCGCGAGAAGGTTCCGCTCCAAGACGCTCGCACTCTGCACCAGGCCCTGCTCCCAACAACAATTGCACGCAAAGGACACAAAATCCTTTCATCATTTCGATCCAAGTTTGAAGGTTTCCCCCAAAATTTGAGGGGATTTTTCGTGCGGCGCGGGAGAAATCACGCACCTTGAGAGAATCCAAGGCGTCGCCGACGGCGGCGGCGGTTGCGGCAGAGGCGTGCTGGGAGGGGAGGAAGTCGAACTCCTCGTCGTCGCTCTCCTCCTGGTTGCTGCCGTTGAAGCAGTTGCTGCACCGGCCCCGTTGCGGCCGCTCGACTGCCGCCCCGGATTCCTCCATGAAGCTCAGCACCATGCGGTCCAGCCCGACGGAGCCCACCTCCGGCGCCTGGCCGTGCGGCGGCTTCTCGTCCTTGTCCCCCCTCTCCTTGCCGCCGTCCGCGGCGAGCTTCTCCGACGCGGACACCCGCACCAGCAGCCTCCGGAACCTCGACACCCTCGGCATCGCAGGATTGTGCTGCTGCGGCTGCGGCGGTGGCGGTGGCGGCTTCTCCTCCATACTACTACTGTTCCCCGTCTGGTACTGGCGCTCGCTCCTCACAGTCCAGAGTCCTGAATGAGAAAGAGAGGAAAGCTGGGCACGGAAAGAGTGGTGGCGACGTCCCACCCAGGATAGTCTACGCAGCGTCACGAGAAAGGGCCTCGTCTGGCCTCCCCACCTGCATGCAATTGACTGCTCGCTCCATCCATCAAGGGCCCCGGTTGAACGCCACGAGCCCCAATTTTTTCTCGTCGTTCCAAATGGACTTGACGCTGATGAAACACTCGTCGAAATACAAGAGAGTCAGATTTTTTTTACTTTCACTACCCCTGAAAATTTTGACGGGGTTGTGGTACGAGTAGTACTCTCGACCTTGTGGTTCCGAAGCAGTTTACGTGTGCGCATAATGAACCGTTACGCTAATTTCAGTTGATCGCCTCGTCAGTTTACGTGCACGCATAATAAACAAACTCTCCTTTGCTGAAGATCGCGCTGGTTCTTCTTGAAACAAAAGTACGCACTTGACCTTGCACGGATCGATCCATGGGAGAGTCACGAGCCGTGCTCGTGCTCGTACCAGGCTACCACCACAACCGCCGTGCGAGAGGGAGCTGACCGATAAATGCCGTTTGAATAAAACTGCTCATTGGGGCCCGGCCGGCGAGACAACTAATTAACCACGCATTAAACATAACCTTCCTTTCCTCCTGGCGCGCATGAGTGCGTAACAGTGCCTGCAGCGAATAGGACCGGACCAAGTGACAAGCAGTGATCACTCGTCACCAAACGGTGGTTGGCTCGCGTCGTCCTGCTCGTCTCATCCGAGCCGTGTACGTGCTACGTACTGTACGCTGTACCGGCGCCACCGTTTGATTAGTTCTTAATTTTGTCGTTGGACCCTTTCCTGTTGCTGCTTCTGCGTCATGTCCTTCCAAACAGAAGTTGTTGCCCCCTTAACAGCGGATTAAATGGGACGCCAAGGGGCTCTCTTTGGAAACTGAGATGGCCTCTTCGAGAATCAGAGGTATCAGTTCGGCTGGAAGCTTCCACATTTGAGGTGTATTCCAAGGGTGCATCCCCATCAGAATTTCCTTGATTTCTTTTCCTCCAGACGCTGAGAAAACGTCGTGACTTGTTCTCCAATTACAATTTCTTTTCTTTTTTTCTTTTTCTGAGGCAATCATATTTCTTTCTTTCAACCTCAACAAGACAACGGCCGTCTCAAAAAAAAAAAGAAAAAAGAAAAAGAAGAAGACAACGGCGGAGCCGCGGAAGACGTCCTCCGCACCCTGCTACCACTTCTGTCAGTATACACTTGCAGTTCAAATAATATGACCTCCTCCGAACCCCCTTTTGTATCGTTCGGATGAATCTGATGTCAATGCAGGATTTTGCACCAATACTTTACTACTAACTGATCAGCTAAGCTAGAAATTACATGCGTTGTGAAGCCTAAATTAAGTCCTTGCCCCTTGTTTGTTTCCTGTGCTTATATATATAAAACATGAGTAATGCTCTTTCGAGAAAAAAAAATGAGTAATGCTAGCTCCCTCTCAAACTGTATATATTGATTTGTACTGCATTAAATATTTTAGCGCTTTCCTTATAATATTTTCATAGTACAAATTAAGCTCCTGAGTGACGCGTTGTTTTCCTCGGTAGGAAAGGATAAGGCGCCATAATCTAGCTGCTAGTGGTTGCAACCTGTTCAGATGACGCGTGCCTTGCTGATTAACTTAAGATAACCCCGATGCCGTGAGATTGATTAAGCGACGGCGACGCTCTGCGACCTTTCGGCGGAAGCTATGCTAGCCATATGGTTGAGTGACGCTGACGAGTTTTCATTGTCTGCTTCTGCTGAATTATTAGCCCTTCTATCATTCTAGCTGCCTGATTTCATAAACGGAAAAGGATTGGATAATGGAGGTTAATCACGCAAATCACTCTCACACACATCTAAACGTTACGATTATAAACTCTTAATTAATTCTCTTGACACTGTTAGTTCCCATTCATTTCATTTCGTTTGCTTAATCGTTTCATATACTGTGCTAACAAGAAAATGACCAAAAGTTTCTGGAAGCTGCACAAGAAGACGAAGAAAACTCGTTTGAAACAAACTCAAATGGGCAGCCTACATCAGTCACTCTCAAAATCTTGATAACGAGTTTCTTTTCTTAATTATTACGTGATACAACCTAGACTGGTTTGCGTCCTCGAAAAATCTGGGGATAGCACAACATTTTCAGGTCAATCAACGCAAAGCAAAAGATCTCCACATATCCGATTATATACATTGCGTGTAGCTTTGTTTTCAAATAAAGTATTTTAACTACAACTTGTACTAGTGAACTATACCACTAGCTTCAATATGAAAAATTCAGCCTGTTCGCCTCACTGCGAAGCAACCGTTTTACTGTAGCTGCTGCAGAAGAAATAACTGCGAACACTGTAGCTGCTGCTGAAAAAATAACTGCGAACACTGTAGCTGCTGCAAAACAGCTGCTGCAATGCAGCGAGGCGAACAGACTGATTAATGAAAATTATTCTAAGAAACTAACCTACTCCATTTGCACACGCCCTCCTGTTTAGTATTTTAGCCCCTGTTTATTTGGATCAGTATGTGGCGTCATCTTCTAAACTATCTATTAAACTGAAAATATTGGGTCACGTCAAGAGGCCGTACGTGTACAACCGTGTGCACCAGGTCTCAAGTCATTAGTTGCTTACGCAATTGAGTAGAGTGAAAAACTAAGCTCCCTTACTCCATCACTGAATATGACTCCAGCTGGTTTTAAATCGATGGCATTCTCTTAATATAATGTTCTTAGCAGTTCACAGAGTGAGTATATGCTTGAACTGTAATTTTCGCAGATCACAGTGCAATTTTACAGCCCAACCAGAACCCAAGTTTTCAAAATTTACGGGACTGGAGTATTTTTCCAACCCAAACATTCGGATAGAGAGAGCTTAAAGATTACCCAGTTTTGATCAAGTGTTCATCCAAACATAAGATGCTAGCCAGCCAGGTGGTCTCAGCTAGGACTCTCCCTCCTAGGCAGCTGCTAGGTGGTCTCCTCTCCTGGACCTGATCTGCCACCTGCTGAAATCTGCGAAAGCACTAGCCTGCTGCTCTCGAGGTAACAACAGCCGATCGGCTGGGTCACGCTGCTGCCGTTGTTCTGTTCTCCCCAACGGCATGCGTAACCGTACGAGCAAACCAAAACATGGAGCACCTCAGATTCCAAGCCAGGACCACGTAAACCAGCAGGAGCACTGCACATACGTTTCCGATTCCTTCAGATCACGGTATCACAGCACAGAACACATGCAGACGCGCACGCAGGTCTCTGCTCGAAGCAGTGTGAGCCTCGCTTGCCATCGCTGCCTCGCTTCTGTTCGGGGGGCCGTAGACGCTGGATCGATTGGCGACGATGATGGCCCGCCGGATGGTGACACCGTGATGCCGACCGTACGTGTTCATTTTGGATTGGCGGGCCCCAGACGGTGACACGAGGTGTATCGTGTGTGCCCTCCCTTCGGGTTAACCCGCACACATCGACTGATCGACACATCGTTGCTTCTTGCGTGCAGGGGCAACGGCACGAGAATATTTTGACGCTGTTGCAAATGCAGAACTCACAACCCTATTAGACCCAAGGTCACCGCACACGTTATATGAGAACTTGCCCTTACAATAACTCCAACGCACAGAAGTCCATTTGCCATGGTAATGCACCGGTGAAAGCAGAATTATCAGAGTGTTTCTGGGGCCCGGGGTGACACGAAGAAACATCAGCAGACAGGCGGCATGACCGGCGGTACGCCATGCTGCATCATGGGTTTTGGCATTCAGCGAGGTGCTTGCGCACGATGCACCATGCGGAAGGACAATTACAGAGGGTCTACCCCATGGCCATGGCCCATGGGTTCGAGCGCCCACATCAGCTGTTCACTCTTCACATCTGTAATGACAATGCCGTCCTCATCATGATCCTACGTACAGGATTTTTATTTTGCAACTTAGTTTTTGATTGTTTGATGAGTTCAATAGGGGGAGCAAACATATAAACTGGACAATTATTTAGGAGTATCCTCAACTTTCAAGTTAGAAGTAAGAGCTAGGTCTTTGTGATAAACTATCGTATAGTATTCTCATTCTCACAAAATGCAAAAGCAAGTTATTGAAAGGTAATTAAACTCCCTCCATACCGAGATATATGTGGATTGAGACATCTAATCTAGTTCACAATATTTTGAACTAAGTGAGCCAGTCCGGAGACACTGGGGGTGTCCTAGTACACCTAAACCTAACCAAGCTGTGCATATTTTGATGAATATCATATGCGCATTGGGTCTAAATTCTGTATCGTGTGTTACTACCTCATGTTAGAGAGAGAGGTAGTGGAGCTTTGTTTTTTCTCCTTCTTTGTCGATAGGATGGAAGCCTCTCTTTTTTTCCGTTCAATGTGGAGAAAAATTGTGTATCTTTGTTTTTGATTTGAAAACTATTTGTTTATGAAGACACCCGCATAGTAGCCACAATTGTTCATTCCCCGACAACATGACTATTTTGATTACTCGCATTGGACTTGTGTCTTCCTCCTTGCCTCATCGCTTTTACACAGTGTAGTGCTTTTTTCTTTTAAGAAAATAGATGTTTGAGCAGACCTAACACATAAAATTTAGTCAGAACCGAGAGGGTAATAGTTGATTGGTCCTCTTTATTATCTCCACTATACAAAACACATATTTATTAAATCAAAAAATAAAATCGAGTGTAGGGGGGCATACGCCCTCATTACGTTCTTACTAGGCTCCACTATAATCCCAATATAATGTGTTGGAATCCTCTATGATAATACACGTGCATTGAAAAGTCATTGATATGTAAGGCCCACGCACATCTTAGCCCACATGTCAGACAGTACCATGCAAACCAGAGTGCGGCAGCTGTAGGATCTCCTGCATTCGATATGGCCAAAAATCAGGCTTGTCCCGCACAGGAGCATTTTTTTCAAATTATAATCAGTAATGGTATGACAAAATTGTTTACCACCTAGGTCCATGATATTCCCTTTATCCTAACAAAAAAAGTAACGGACTGACGATCTTCATTAGCAATCTAAAGAGCGAAAATAATGATCATCATATTTTGAGGTTCGCGGCAATAATATTATCAGATTTTTTTCTTCTCCAAATGCAAGAAAGAAATCAATGATTTTTTTTTTTTGAACCTGTTGTTATTTGCAGCAAACAAGTTGTTGCTAGTGTTAAATCTAAACAAGTTTTTCGGTGTTGTTGTACGTGCCTTTAATTATAGTTTAACTCTTTCAAAGAAAATCATTTAACTTATATATGCGTCAATTAACTTTGGATATGTCATATTTCTTCCTCCAATATTAACATATTATGAGGCTGAAATGTAAAAGGGGAAGTATATGACGTTGCCATATCTGGTAGGATAAGCGAATGGGCTGAAGAATATATACGAGCTAAATTGGATTCGCAACGCGTGTTGGGCTGCATTTGATAGAGCCCGTATCTAAAGGCAAGGCCCAATTCGATATAGAGGTCCAGAATCCAAGTGCGCGTACGACTCGGAGTCGTCGGTGACAGCGTGCGGCCGCGGCGAGGCTATAGGCATCGCGTGCAGGCAGGAGGCGTCCCGCTCAAACCTGGCAAGTCCCGCTCGCTGAGTCGTACACGTAAAAACCTAGGAAATCTCCTGTGGCATTGGTCGATCCGAGCTCCCGGCCACCCACCGCCACGCTCCCGTCCCCGTCCCGTAGCCGCCGCCGCCTCATCATGGATCACCATGCCGCCGCCGCGGCGAGAATCCCGGCCGTTCCTCTTCCGAGCAAAGAACCCCAAAGTTCCCACCCGCCCGAGCCAGAGAAGGAAAGCTCCCGCCCGGACTGGCTGATGCTCGACGGCGTCCTCCGCGGCATGAGCGACGACGATTTCAAGAGCGGCGCCGTGGCGTTCCAGTACACCTCCACCAAGGACATCGTCGCCATCAGCATCAGGGCAGCGCCACCGCCGAGGATCTCCTGCCTCGCCTTCGACTGGCGTCCCAACCCGGAGAGACCTAACAAACCACGGGACTGCGATCCGTGGCCCTGGCTCTCGGAGGCGAACGCAGTGGCCGCCCATCGCAGCTGCATCCTCCTGCGCCTCGTTCCCTTCTCGAATAACTACCACAACGCCAACGAGGAGTTCTTCGTCTACCGGGCTTCCCCCGTGTCGTCGTCTCTCACGAGGCTCCCGTCTTGCGCGCATCGCATCATCAACCTTAACTCGACAAACCACATGGGGATTCTGTGCCGCGACGACGGCGAGTTCGCGGTGGCGCACCTCACGGTGACTTCCAAAAGAGGCAAAATCACGGGTTGCCCTGTGACTGCAGATCTCTGCTGCATGTTCAGCCATGACCTGGGCTCATGGCGCTCCACCACGTCCGTGCCGATTCGCTACTCCGAGGACAAAGCCGAGGAGCTGTTTTGGTGGACGACTGACACCGTCGTCGCTTTCGGCGATCACATCTGCTGGGTCGATTACCTGAGGGGCATTCTGTTCTGCGATGTTTTGAGCCCGAACCCTGAGCTCCAGTACGTCCCATTGCCTGTGAATCCATTCGATGGTTACTACGATGAACGGTTCGGCGGCAGAGGGACCCTGTCTCCATATCGCACGGTGTGCGTGACCAAAGATGATGTTTCTATCAAGTTCGTTGATATCGCCCCCAGGGACGCATGGTTTTACGGCCGGCCAGATTACTCCGCTGCTCCTTCGGCCATAACCTCATGGACACTGAGCAGCGATCGGCTTACGTGGGTGAAGGACGGCGATATAAAAGCTGATGAGTTCGCTGACCTCATCAAGCACCTTGATATTCCGGATGATCAGCCCGAATTCCCCCTTGTGGACATCAACGATCCCCAGACCATCTACCTTGTGTCAAGAGACTGGTCCTTTTCATGTCCTGACCGCAAGGCGTCCGTCCTTGCAGTTAACATGTTCAGCAAGAAGATTGATGTGCCTGTTTGCTATTCACTCAGAAGCTTAAAATCAAGCGGCGAAGATGTCAGCCACAGCGACACAACCTCCTGCAACATGGGCAACAATTTGCCATTCATCCCTTGTGAATTCTTCAAGTAGTTACTAGGCGGTGTGAATTCATCCCCCTCCAATATATATAGCCTTTTAGTTATGCACATCACAGTTTAGGCGGCAAGTCTTATATGCTAACCCAATGATTTTCGTTGGCAAAGTATTGAAACCCGTCGGTAGTGAAGTATTACAGATTCTCATATACTCGGGTTTTTTTTTTTTGGTTAGCAAATGGGCATGTATACTCTGGTTGGACAGATGCCCATGGAATTACAATTGTATTCAGTAGAGTATCCATAATTCAGCTCGATCAGGTAGAAATCGTATACCAGTTTGACAGATGTCTTTCCAGGGACGAAAAATGATATTGATTGCAACACTTGGAAAATTTCGCAACTCTAGGATGATTCACCACTTACTGTTTATGTTAGGAACAAGAAGGCTACGGGCCGGCGAAACAAAAGCAAGCTGCAGCCTGATTCCTCTGCAACCAACTGATGCTGGAGATGAGAACGAAGGCGCCATCGTGCTGCTATATTGAAACATTTAGTACCTTATTAGATTCGAACGACACTGGTGTGTTGCAACAGATTGGATGCTATCCCACGTTCATGTAGTGTGGATGATACCAATGTTTTTGGATAGCTCACGTACTAAGTTTCGATATTTAAGAGTACTACATCGTTGTTACTAGGCTGCGTAGCACCTCTCGATATAGCATTTAAATCTCAAGAACCCTCTGCGACCTCGCAAACGGCGTAAGCATTGAACATGTCAATCGTCAATGTAAATTTTCCCTTCATGCATGAAATCCAATGCGGATCAATACATGGCATGCTACGATGTCCTCCTTGTAGTAGTACTACAAAAACCGTGTCCAAATTCCACATCCGAGTCGTACTCATAACTCATAAGCACCTCGATCAATTCCCCCCTACAAAGCCTAGAAAATCCTCCATCGCATCGACCGATCGCTATCTTCAAGCCACCACCACAATCTATCTCGTGAGCCGCCGTCTCACCGATCATGGACTCCGTTGCGTACGTCGCTGGCCGGCGGCGGCGATCGTCCGGGAAATCGAGCTCGAACCCTCCGGGACTCCCACCCGGATTGGGTGGTGCTGGACTGCTTCCTCCGCTACTCACGCGACGCCGGTTCCTCAAACGTCGAGTTGGCGTACGAGTACACTTCCACCGGCGCCCGCGTCGGCGTGGGCCTCATGCCGGCGCGGCCGCCGTCGACATCCTGCCTCCTCTTCGACTGGCGCCCTCCCCACCATGAAAGGTCTCGTGGAACCGGCTCCAGCTCCAAGGAGGCTCCTTCTCGTCCCGACCGATCGGACGCCACGGCCGTGGCGGCCCACCGCAACGCCATCCTCCTGCACTTCCTCATCGCGACTGGCACGGGTCTGTTCCGAGAAGTCCATGAAGAATTCTTCGTCTACAACCACAAGGCGGCCTCCCCACCGTCTCTCACAAGGCTCCCGCCTTGCCGCCATCGTTCAGAGATGATAAACCGTTACGGGCGCAACAGCGTCGGCATCCTGTGCCGCGACGACGACGACGGTGGAGCGTTCGCGGTGGCGCACCTCACGGTGACTCCCAACGCCTCCGGGCCGGTGACCGCCGACCTCTGCTACATCCGCGGAAACCATAACGTCTCGTTAAACGACGGCACGTGGCGCACCGCCAGGAACCTGCCGATCCGCGACGCCGAGGACGCCGGCGAGCTCTTGTCATGGTGGGAGACCGACGCCGTCGTTCCCTTCGGCGAGGACCACATCTGCTGGGTCGATTACCTGAGGGGCATCTTGTTCTGCGACGACGTGTTCAGCGCGAGCCCCGAGCTCCGCTACGTCGCGCTGCCCGTGGACCCGTACGACGGCCGCGACGACCAGGAGACGCGCACCAGGGCGGACGTGGCCACGTACCGGCGCGTGTGCGTGACGAAGGGGACAGATGGTGGCGCGGCGATCAGGTTCGTCGACGTCGCGGACACGACGTGCTGGTTTTACGGCAGGCCGCGGCGCGGCAAGACGTCCAGCCCTTACGACGCCATCACCTCGTGGAGGCTGGCCGGCGACGGGCGCTCCTGGGTGGTGGACGGCACCGTGGATCGCGAGGATTACCTGGCCTTCGCCAAGCGCCACGATGATCTTCTGTGCACTCAGGTGTTTCACCCTCTTGTGGACATGGAGGATCCCCAAACCGTATACTGTGCGGCGGACGTGCACCCGTGCAGACATCTCGTTGTCGCTAACATATTGAACAAGACGCTGGCTATAGTTCCCTATACATTTGGAAGCGCCGAACCAGGTGGTGAAGGTGATCGCGACAAAGACAAACGCCCACGGAACATTGACCTCTGTGAACCGTTCATAACTTGTGAGCTCTCCCGCTTCGAACCAGGCGGTGAAGGTGACAGCGGCAGCGACAAGGCCTCCGGCAACACTTGACCACCTGCTGGGTCTCTGGACGCCCTGTGTAACATGCCATTTTCCAATGACATGATAATGAGCATTATGCATCATCATGTGCACAGGTTAAACATTTGCATTGCATGATCATGAACATGCATTTCGAAATTTGAATTCAAATTTGACTAGAATTCATGCAATGTGATGAAACTCGAAAATTTTGTATACAACTTAGCACCCAAATAAAATTCTGGAACAACTGCATGAGAAACCATGAATTTACATGATTTTGGCAGAATTTTTGGAAGTCAGATCAATTCTCTAAAAATCCTAGTAATGCTTGAAAACTGTCAACTTTGAGGAATTTTCTTTTAAATCATGCAATACTTTTTCGAGTTCTTGTTGTTCAAATGAGTTCTCCTATGATTGGGCTTGCACCAGAAAAATTGGTGTTAATTTTGGAGGCCTAGAAGATGGTTGAATCGAGTGTCAAAGAGGAGGAGAAGTTGGGCTCTGTAAATTCCAGGAAAAAGAAAAGGTCGCGACCCTACCTGTCATTCTCTCCTATCTCTTCTTCTACCTCCAGACAGAGGAGCACGGCCGCGTGTCCCTGAGCGTGGCAGCGCCTCCTCCATCCTGTTTCTTCACCGTTTGCCCCGTGAGCCCCTTCTCTCACTGCCCCAAGGCCCCCACCGTCGACGGCCGTCGAGTTTCCCGTTAGGAAAACCTCCAAAACCCACCGTTTCACCTCTCCATTCTCTCTCTTCCTCTCTCAAAATTCTGTTCCCCATCGATCACGAACGGGAGAGCGAGTTCTTCATCCCTGCTGCTGGAAATCGAAGGAGGAGACCACACCGAGCTCGTCCAACGCCGTCCAGAGCAGCTGCGATGGCCGGAGGTTGAAGTTCCCGTTCGTCTTCCCCAACTCCGGCGAACTCTATTCCCCATCAATTTCTCCATCGCCGGCGCCGCCTCAAGTCATCCCCAAGCTCATTGAAACCCTCTTGGACTTCCCTAGCCACAAGGTGAGGCTCCCCAATCCTTTTCCTCTCATTTTCGTGCAACTTTTGATCCCTATGGTGAACCTCGCCACCGGCAACCTTTGTTTCTTGGTCTGAGACATTCAGGCCCGGACAAGTCCGTCAAATCCCAGACAAGTCCGAGTTACCCTTGTGCCACGGCTCTGTAATCCGCAAAAAACCCGGACAAGTCCGTGCCAAGCTTCTGGAGTCCGGATTTCCCAAAGTCGGACAAGTCCGAAGCTGTACGGACAAGTCCGTTCCTGTTTCAGTGGCAACTTGTGAAATTCATAGAAAAATCATCCGAGCTCCTAAAATAGTGAAACTTGTTGCATTAGATTCGTATGGAAGTTTTCTATCAAATAAAAATAACTTTAATCATGTTTTGATTTCTGAAATGTAATTAATAAATTACTTTTGATCACTGTTCATATTTGAGCATACTGCACTCAAATATTAATAACAGGAGCATTTCAAGTCCAATGACAATGATTCATTTTGTGTTATAAACCTGACTCATTGCACTTCATGTATGCAAAGTTTCATGACATTTGCACATCAATTCATCATCAGTTCATATCATTCATTCAGCGCATCCTTGTTTGTATAGAAATCGAGCAACCGGAGGGTGACGCGGGTACTGTGGACATTGAAGCTGAACCAGGGAACGTGAGCGAGAATCCTGCAACTCAAGGCAAGCATCGTTGCATATCTCAACTGTTTTGGATGAGTCTAATTGAATGTGCATGAGTCAAAATGATATTGCATTAGTTGGGCAGTAGCAATGTTGTATCCTAATTGCTGCATTTCCTTCCTTGCTTATTGAATTACCTTTTCCTTGTCGATAAGTTGGGTAGGTCCAGATGTTAGGATCTTCGGTATTGCTTAGTAATGCTTCAACATAATGCGGTAGAAGTCGAATGGTGGAAGGTCACCAACATTTGCAAAGAGTTGGTTACTTGGGATAATTGACCATGTTATGCTGAGATCAAATTAATGGTTATGAAATGGATAGTGGGAAGTACTTGATAGTTTGTTCATAAACCTTGGCACTTTTTCGTACATACCACATGCTGAAATTATGGGTAGGCAAGCCTTCTTTCTTATTTAGCTGCGACCATTTGGCTTGCGAGTTCAGAGGTGTAGTAGGTGCTAGGGATGACCCCCGAGGGCCTAATGCGACCAGCTCACCTTAACCGAACGTCTGGTAAATGGTCGGGGCGTATTTGGAAGAGGTTGTCACAATGAATTACTCCTTATGACCGACGGGTTGTATGGGCGGTGGTCTTTGTGGCGTGTGGGTAAAGGTGTACATCCCCTGCAGGGTGCTAAATCAATTCGAATTGCCGCGGTCTCGGTTATGATCACGCCTTGGTGTGTCAACATTCATCATGATTAATTTCCCTAGGATGTGGTTTGGTTAAGATTCAGATATGAACTATATTTACTTACTTGTATGTTTTATTTAGGTGTTGCCCATTAGCTTCACATAGTTAAATATGTTGCTAATTATTCATTTGAGAAATGTTTATTGGCTTTATGCAAATTATCAACCTATTGCCTTAACCTTGTCCAATGCCAAATGCATCCTCCATTTGTTGAGAGTTCTGTGAACTCTATGTGTAAGTCTTGCTGAGTACCTCCGTACTCACAATGTTAAATGTTGAGCTTTGCAGGTGAGGAAGAGTATGTGTATGGCTATTTCTTTC
This sequence comes from Eragrostis curvula, assembly GCA_007726485.1. Lineage (NCBI taxonomy): Eukaryota > Viridiplantae > Streptophyta > Magnoliopsida > Poales > Poaceae > Eragrostis > Eragrostis curvula. The sequence continues at coordinate 5,086,787 of CM017443.1, forward strand.
CCGCTACCGATGGGGGTGATGGGCAGGAATAGTTGGTGGTTGGATGTGTGACTCGGATGGTGCTCGTAGGTGGAGCATCGTCAATATTTTGTTTATAACTCCGTTGCGTAAACTCTTAAACAAGGACCAAACCTTTAACCATGTCCTTGCTATGCTAAGTTTGTCAAATACTTAGCACTTGAGCTGAAAACTCTCTTTTGTTGTAAAATATGAAAGTAAAGGACTTGTAAGGTAATGTAATATATTTGCACTCTCTTTGTATGCTTGTGATGATGATGGTTAACAATGTGGCATTAGCGGTGTGCATATTGATCTTTGGTGTTGAGATGCATGCCGGGGAATACCGGAATTATACATGTGGTGATCGGATATTATTTTGTTGGCAGCACGGTATGAGCTTTGACATGTAATGGGTCAGATGGTTGACGCATGTCAATGTTTATCCTGGGGTTTGCCGGCATATTTGATCATTATATGTATGATTTGGTCGGCTCCTTCACACCCTGCTTCTCCTACATCACGTTTGGTTATTCATAGTTGTTTAACCTGCTAGTCTTGTTAATCTGCGTAGAGTTTTCATTTGAGGTCAATGTAACGGAACATTGTCAGTGTTAGATTCTTCAACGTTTGGAATTTCCCTGCGTGCATAATATTTGCTCAATTGATTGTAGATTCAGCCGATATTATTTGGCACTGACAAACTGGCTCGGCTCCCCATAAGAACTAGGTGATACCCCGCGCATTCCTGCAGGGAGTTCAATGATATTTTTGAAATGAACTTTAGAGGTGGTGCAAATATATTTATTAGAATAATTTAATGACAAATATACTTCAGATATATCAGATAAGAGGAATCATCCGTTAAATTGCTACTCCAGAATAAAATGAACAATGTTTTATAATCTATGTCTGTAGAGATTTGTACATAAATTTGATGATAGATACGAATGAGCATGCCAAAAAATGGGCTAATAGGCAAATCAAAACACACACAAAGAAAGACGACGGTATGACTGTGCCATCCGAATGGCCAGAAAAAAAATCTTGCTCTAATCGAACCGTTCAAGGCCTAAAAGGATGACTATGTTGAACATGGGTGATGCTGGATGTTTCTGAGTATTTATAGCCTAGGAATCATTACCCACGCTTTGCTCGTTGGCCTCGATAGAATCTATTCTGACTCTTGGTGGGCAAGGCCTGAATCGCCTGGTCATATTGTTATACAATATAAATTATGTTGCCTGTTAGGAGAGTTTATTGCACAACCTCTCTAGATGATTTACTGAAAACTGAAAAGTAGTGAGGTGCTACGTAAAGAGAGGACCTTGAGTTTATGCGGTGGAGGGAAGATGCTTGATGGGTAATTATATAGTGGTGCTAATTTTGCAGCAAGTAAATAAGAGGGTGGCGAGCTAATTAGTGAAGCACTAATGGTGTGTGCAATTGCAGAGAGAAGGTGTGGCACATCAGCCAAACAAACTGAAATAGATAGACATGATCTGACTCCTCTCACCTCATCTGCTTCCTCAAAGAGCCATCGGCGGTGCTTCCTCTAGCGATCCCCACCTATGCGCATCCCTGGACTCGCCATCCTCCTTCCGTGCATCGGCGACCCCCTTCCTTGCTTCCTTCCCAATCCTTTCTCATGCCTGCTGATCGAGGCCCCCTCTCACACGAACCCAGGCATGTTCTTTTTCACCACCGCCCTCATTGCTTTGTCCTGTGCTCCCGCCGCCGCCAAGTGGCCTTCGCAAGTTGGAGGCGCGCCTTCCCTACGCTAGGCGTCGTCCTATGCTCCGCCCACCGCCAAAGGTTTCCCCAAGTTTGAGCTGCATTTTTCCGACCCCGCCGTCACTGCCGTTAATTGAGAAGACTTTGGAAATAACAATCACCACAGGGACGTTAAGAATTTTTCCTCTGGTACGTTTGGTTCCATCAATTTGTCAATGCTCTGGATTTGATTCCCCGCACTCCAATCAAGCTCAACCCTTCGCACTCCCATTCGCTAAGAGCATCTTCAAGAGAACCTCGTAAAATTAGCCCCCATAAACTTGTTTTTGGGATCAATCAAAAAATTATGAGGGGTAATTTTTCATCCCTCCTCTAACAGTCGTTCCTTAAAAGTGGATCAAAATACTTTTGATTAAGCCACACCAGCATTAGGGCACCGAAAACATTAATTCTATTGAATGAAAGAAAGAAAGAATGGGTCCTCTAATTCTTCCCCTGTTTGTACCTACAACTGAGGTAGTTTATGGGCAATAAAAAAGTTGTGAGTTATTTTGGGGTCTTATGAGATATAGTTTTTTTTGGCTTAAAACCTAATTGACACTGACAATTCCACGGTTTAGAAATATACGATTGAAAAAGTTAAGTTAAGGTTATTGCCATCAAAGACGTTCAGCAATTCCGCCCCCCCCCCCCCCCCCCCCCCCCCCCGCCCCAACCGCCGCATTACTATTAGTCCAAGACGTTCTGCAATCGAAGCGCAACTGGTACATCATCCGACGTTGCGCATGACATCCACGTCAATCAATCGTCTTTCAGTTTCTATTCCTCTCGGTAATTCGCATCGCCGCCACTCGCCCGTTGTATATAATGATGTGATCCCCTTCCACTGATCTCCAAGCATGCAAGCTACGAACTCCTGATTCCTGAAAATGAAAGGTACGCGCCGTGTTTTCTCCCAGCGACTTGGCCATCCTAATATCCATTTGTATCAGGATTAGAGCTTAGGTTTATCGAGTAGGGAATCAGGTGATGCCATGCTTAATATGATTTTCTGCTCTATATATTTCAATTTCAGCACGAAGAGGATAACGACTATTGATAGCTTTTGTTTGCTTAAGGTCCGGTGCTAGCACTGAAAATTGTAGTTTGAAAATCCTGGAGTAACAATGGTCAAGCTAACACTAGCACGCTTAGCCGACGGGATCAACAATGTTGATGAACAGCGATGAATAAAAGTTTACATGTAGATTTTTGAAAGGCAAAATTTGCTTATGGACACTCTTGTTTGTTGGCTTTTGCTGTTAGACATCTCTCAAGTATGTTTTTGCTAATGGATACTATTTAAGTGTGACAATGAGCTAATGAACACTCAAGATATTAGAATAATAATTTTTATGTCCAGAGAAGAGACAAAAATGTTGCAAATGACCATAATACCATCACACTGTAGCACACCGTATGGATTAATTTCTGGCCTCATCAACCAAGACGTACCATCAGTTATTTTATGTTTCCACATGCAATATTAATTAATTTTTTCGTGCATTATTAATTATTTTTATTATTTTCATACACATTATCAATCATATTTCACAAGCATTATTATTTATTAATTATAATCACAAAGGATTGTCAAGTCAACATCGATCTATTGCCATATAGCATTCGGTTCCAGCCGTACATTGCTCTTTCAAGTAACAACCTTAAATATCCTTTAGCTAATACAAAAGAGAATAGTAATACATCGGTTAATGTTAATGCAAGCAGGAGCTGTTTCTTCACCTTTGTAGCATGCCCAGGGCTATTGTTAGTGCAATCAGGTCTTAGCGCCTGGCTGCTTCACCGATGCGCACTCGCTTGTTCAGGCTCTAAAGGCAGTATGGTCATTTCAACTCTCTCTCTCTCTCTCTCTCTCTCTCTCTCTCTCTCTCTCTCTCTCTCTCTCTCTCTCTCTCTCTCCCTCCCTCCCTGCGGGCCCACTTGCCCTTCCACTGCCCCACGCCACGCGTACTTGCATCTCCGCCCCGCCCCTATACTAGATAATCAGTATGTAAGGACCGTGTGATCGAGAGGGAGGGTGAATCAGACGCATCATGAATTATTTTTTTTCCCTTCTAGCTACTTAATATAATTGCACAAGTAAAAGATACATAACAAGAGAATACATTTGTATTACGTGTGAGTAATCAAGCTACGATAACCATGTGATAAGATTTGTACATGCTAGGAGCAAGTCATACTTGAGCATAAAGAAACAACCTAGCATATAATAATATACAATATAAGCTCAACAAGTTCTACACATGCCAGTGTATAAGATAAAGATAATCAAGAAATCTAGCACGCATATGAAACACATTGGAAAGCTCAACTAAGTCCGACACATGCTACTGTATATGATAAGTATGGAACAAGCAAACTAGCATGTATAAATACACAAAGGGAAGCTCAAGCTAGTGATCATGATAACAAGGTAGATACAACATAAGCATAACAAGATCACTATGGTATCAAGCAAGTGTGAGCTATCACAAATAAGTACAAGCACATATATGAAAAGCGCATAGCACTAGAGATAACGAGGAGCAAGCACAGAGAAACAATCACCAATCAATCATACTATAAGCATAAGTACTACTACAAGCATATAGGATAAACAAGATAATAAATGCAAGTAGTAGAGAGTAAGAGTAAGAGTAATAGATTGTTCATCGATTTTTCCCGTGGTATCGAAAAGATGCCCCCTTCTCCTACTCCATGTTGGGTCACTCCTGTCGGGGTTTCAACTCTGTCTCTCCACTCGATGTCGATCCTCTTTAGAGTGCAGTTCACTCCTCGAGCCGGTGATGTTTCCAAGAGTACGCTTCACCCTCCAAGTGAAGTCACGGGCTTCACCCCGCGGCACATTGCAATGCTCTCTTCTTTGGAACCAACCACCGCCCCTTGAATGAAGTCATGGACACGTCCTGTTGGCATCTCCAGGTACTCTTCAGAAGGTAAGGATCCACACGTGATGTGGGCCAAAGGGCGCTCCACTAGTGATGCTTGTTTCGCACAGGAAGCTCAAAGAATGTGTACAAACACGTGATGGCTTCCACACTCGTTTGGATAGCTCAACACCAATGCCTAACCGGTCTAGGCCTTGCCATAGACCAAGGGTAACAAACCAAGACCATCTCTTTATGACCACACTAGTCTTAGAGGAGTATGGGTGCTCTCAACCCTCTATAGCACTAAGATTTTCTCTCTAAATCTTCCCCAAGGGCGTCTCTTGCATCCTCTTGTCTTCCCTTGCGTTTCCCCACTGGCAACAATAGCCAAAGGCACCCCAAAAAGTTAAGCAACCAACTATTTATAGGCTTCAAACCATAAACTAGCCGTTGCTCAAAAGTGATCTACCAATATGAGCATTGTACCCTAGAGTCCATGGTACAGTCTCCATTTCTTATGGTACGGTCTCCATTTTTTTCTTCTCTCTAGAACATATCCTTCTCTGTCCAGATTCCTTGTAGGAATTGTTCCATACGGTCTCATAGTGGTACGGTCTCCATTTTTTTCTTTTGTTCAGAACATATCCTTCTCTGTCTAGATTCCTTGTAGGAATTATACCATACAGTCTCATGGTGGTACAGTCTCTATTTTTTATGTACGATGTCCATTTTTCCTTCTATCCAGAGCATAACACTTCCCTGTCCAAGTTCCTTGTAGGGAATGTACCATACGGTCTCTTTGAATATACCATACGGTCTCCATTTTCTTTCTGTCCAGAACACATCCTTCTCTGTCCAGATTTCCTTGTAGGATAGTACCATACGGTCTTCTTGACTGTACTATACGGTCTTCATTTTCTCTTGTCTAGAATTCTTGTATGGACTGTACCATACGGTCTCCTTGATTGTATCATACAGTCTTTATTGTTGAAGCTAAAACTTAATCTTCTCTTGATTCTTGCTTCCAACTTCATCAACCTTGGTTCCTCCGCTTCTCTTCTTCCACTCTAGTGTCTGAGAGACCCAATGAGCATCCACTCACCTCTACCACTAGTGTGACCTAAGAGAAATGATTCGATCCCTCTTGATAGTTTGGTTTTCCTATGGACTGAAGCCTATATCTATACCAAGCATATATCATCACATAAGGAACAAGATCATCATGGTATAGGATATAAGGTAAGACTAAAATGGTGATCAAGAGCATGTCAAGGTATAAGATACATAGAGGAACACACATGACATACTTACATTGTCTCTTACCCCATATGTGTGCGCGCAGTAGTCACCTCGTAGAGTAGTCCTCATGTATACTTCTCCTCTTTACCAACTTCCTTGCAACCTTTGAGGTGTTGGCACTCTAATAGTGCATCACTACATCCATGAGACTAAACATCTTGCAAACTACCAAACCTTGTTAGTCCAATTGACCATGTTGAAATCAATCACCAAAACCTATGAACCATGCTCTAGGTTCATTGATCTTACACAATATTTTAGTGACTTTGGTGTGTTATACCAAATTACCATAGTTGGATAGTGTCCATTGGCAAACCACATTTGAGTGATGTCCATTAGCAACGCCAATAATTGGCGGGTCCCCCCCCCCCCCCCCCCAATCATGCTCAAATCCTGGCTCCGGCCCTGACAACAAGAACAAGCAAATCTGACTAGAGAGGGAGAAAGCACAGGAGAGCAGGGGCGTTCGGCTTGAGAAGAAGACGGGTGGAGGGGCGCTCGGTATAGGAACTCGTCGGTGGCTATTGCGAGAGGAGGAAGAGGCATGGCATGTCCCTCAGGCAGGGGCAAAATGGTCAATAGATGGGTACTTCATGGCCAAAACTAACGGAATGACAAATTTCTAAGATTGAATCTTTCAATGGTAGGAATATTAACAGAGTTTTTTCAATGATATATAAATTTCTAAAACGTGGAATTTACAGTGTCACGGATCGAATTCTCCTTTTAATTTAACGGAGCTTTATAAGACTCTCTTGAAGATGTTCTAACATTTGCTATGGTCTTGTGCTGGGTACTACAGCATAAACAGAAAGAACTATGTGGCTGCTGGCTCAGCTCTGTGCCATCCTCTTGTTGTGGTCAACAGTACATGTCGAGAATGTTCTGTCAGTAAAATTTCCATGTGTTATTTCGTAGATTCAAGAATATATTTTAGTCCTCAGATGACTGTATTGACCTTTCGAGAATGTTATGTCAATAAATTTTCATCTGTTATTTTCGTTGATTCAAGAATAAATTATAGTCCATAGATGACAATATCGATATTTCACAAATGTTCTGTCGGAAAATTTAGGATTAATCCCCTCGTGAACTATTAACTACAATGATGTGGCCCTTCTTATAGGAGGTTTCTATGAACTCTTTCATGTGTTAAATTTTACATTGTTTGGATCCCTGGACGATCTGGACACATCGAAATAATATAATCTTCAATGGAGGCGCCCTTTTCTTCCCTAGATGGAAGCAAGAGTTTATAGATTTGTTCAAACAGACCATGTACAGAGGTAAACATAGTGTAGTGCAGGACATGGAGTCTTGGTTACGCTCTTTGTAACTAACTCCGGGACTTTTGTACATGACTCTTTATTTTGTACTTTAACTAACTCTAATAAAGTGCCGTAGGGGAATCCCTTCCGGTTTTCAATCAAAAAAAATATTTAGGAGGTATATGTTTGGATCTACTAATGTTCTTGGTTTTTGGACTTTCTTTTTTTTTTTTGCCTTTTTTATATGTTTAGTCACTTTTAAGAGGGTTGGGATGACTAGGAGCTAAAAGTTTAGAATGTGGACTGGCTAAAAGTTCAGTCACTTTTAGGAGGCTATGTTTGGATCAAACTGACTAAAATTAGCCAGCTAAAAGTTTAGATGGTGGATCCAAACCCTAAAGCGCATGTGAATATTGAATAGACAAATAGGGTCAGCTTTATATTGTTGATCATGTGGATCGGACTGATCATGGGCCGGTCAAGCCCTAAGCGAAAAACAAATCCTATAGACTATGTACAAGGTATCCCTCGTGAACTTTGATTGGAGTTAGTATTGTGGCATTCCCCGCATTTTGTTTCCCTATAATAGTTTAATACTGAATTGGGAATAACTGCCTCTCGGTGTCTTTTCTACGTTCTGCTGCGTGTTCTTCATCTAGTTGACGCCATTTTGAACTGAAAAAAAAAGGTTAAATGCTTATGGATTGTGCCAACTCAACAACAATAATGGAATAAAATAGAGGTGGCTATTCTATATTAATCAAAGGGCAGTTAACAATTGAAGTCGCAATGTGACCAATTTCAAGAGATGTATGTTAACAGTTAACCAAAACTAAACGTTAATCAGCTCACCATTGGCATTGACATTACTATCGTCACTGGGTGGCATGCAATCATCGAGCACAACACATGTTTTACGCTTGATCATAATGACTGTTCAAAAAAAAAAAGTACAAAGGAAATCAGCATAACAATGGAGCATTGGACGATCAAGCTGCATATCCCGACGAAGAGAGCCTAAATACCAAGTTTATGAGGATGTGTGTCCGGCCAAAACCCGACGCCTCTGTATCACAGTGACAAGGCAATGACCTCTCTGTAAGCAAACAAATTCATTCATATTTGTCAAAACGAAATTAGATGACACAATGTAGATATCTGTCAGAAAGAAATTCGATGACACAATGTAGTGTTTGTCAGGACACAATTAGATGCACAATGTAGATCTCTGACAGAATGAAATAAGATTCCACAATGTAGATGCACAATGCAGTAGTAAAAATAGTTAACGGCACTAACAATAGTAATCTCTTGCTAGTATACTTTGATAACCAATTCATTCTGGCTTATCATATCCTGTGTGGCTTGCTGCGTACGAAAGTGCTCACCCTTGATTTATTGATATCATCATGAGAAGTTGAGGACCATATGTAGCAATTGGCAAAAGGAGTATCATGGGCAATGTACTACATTCTAGGACGATCCTACACTCAAGAAGATGGAGTTTTTTCTTGGTTTACGCTGTTGTTATGTAATGTTTGGTATGTGAATTCCTTTTGGGGTGAATTTCCCTCAAGGAAAGGGCTTGTAGCAGTTGGTACTTGAGATATATGAATAATTTTGTGCTCGGTTTATTGTTATGTCTCTATGTGTGCGACTGTTTACTCTAATCAGTTATGTTTATGTGGTTTATTATGTGGGCCCGTCACAGGTGCCCTCAATAATTTGGTGATGCGTACCCAAATCAATGTGATTGTGGTGAGTGGATCTCCGACGAGAGCAGTTGCGGCTCCTCCTTGGGACTTGGTGGCCTTGAGCTTGCAATACTTGGTGGTGAACTGGCAGCGGCCAAAGAACCCAGAGAAGACTAGTGGGATCCGGCGCGCTTCGCGCGCCGCTTGATGAGATGCAACAAAATAACCAAGACTCTGGGAGCAGGAGCGGCAAACGTAGTATGTAACAAATGTGGACACATGAATTGTCATGTAGAGGGCTAAAATATGATTACAAAGTTGATCTTGACTAATTAATTATCTTATGACATTTGATCCGTTATAATATGATCTTGCATAGCACTCTCAATCACACAGTAAACACGTCTCAGACCCAACTGTGAACAGATTGTCTTATACTAATAAATATTGAATCATACATTACAATGTCAAGCAAATTCAATAATTACAATATTGGTTTTGTGAAGAAGTGTGGTTGGAGTAGGCAAAATAATATAATCATGAAGCAAATTGCCTCCACTTCATTCTGCTTAGCCACGAACCAGTGAACTATAAACCAATGAATTAACCTACCCTTAGTTGGGATGAAACACGCCTTGTACTATTACAAAAGGTTACTCTATATCTATCATGCTCCATTGCCTCATCAGCCCTGTATACATCGTCCACATTAGCCTTCAGAAATTGGTACCATTTGACCCATCTCTCACCAACTCCCATTCATAAGTAAAAATTCTGAGATATTCAATGATGTAAACAAACTACAGTATGATACTTCATTGGAGAGAATTCTTGCCACTACTGCATACATATGCAAAAATACGCATAAATCGAAGGCCTCCAACAACTGATGAACTATGGACAACAGACATCACCATTGCAGAGCTCTGCCACTGCAGTTCTCTAGCACAGATCACTGCCTCTGGTTTATTTTCAATTTTTTTTGGTCAAGAGTGGCACGAGATCAGGCTCGTTTCTATTGATAGAGCAGGAGAGAAAAAAACATTGTGAGTCAAAGCATAACAGAACAAGCTCTTTGCACAAATTAGCTAATGCTAGATACATATGGACGTGATCAAAAGGAAACACTGAAATCTTGCACATTCGTATGTGAAAGTATATTAACAAAACAAAAGGAAGCTGATCCACCCCAGGTCAGAAACAAATGGAAGTACAAATCGATGGTGTGCAGTCAAAACTTGCCTTGTCCAACAAGAAAACTCTCCCTATATAATTTCCAAAATCAATAGTCTGGTAGACGTGAAAATATTTGATTTATTTCTGAATATTATCATAACCAGTCAATAGAGGTCGCTAGAAAACAACCATGCAAACATCCAATAATCTAGTGGCATGGTTGTTTCTTTAATATATTTACCTGGCAGAGCAAGATGCAGGTCAGACTAATCTAGTGTCTACATATTTTAACCAATGTACTCTTAGATCAATAACATGGAATTAGCCTCAGAAAAGCAAAGTATATATGGAGTAAAGAAACACGCAACATAGAACTATTGGCTCATGCAGGAACTTTGAAAACTTCAGCTTGAAGGCAAATATTGCCGGCATGCATGCGTACTTGGAACCGCAGGACACAACAGTCACAATGAATAGAAAGTTAGTTTCATCTGAAGACAGAACAACTTACAATCAATGATATATATAGAAGAAAGGGTTGTGGCAGGAAAAACAAAATGTCATGAAGCTTCTCCTCAGACATTACGAGCATTTTGGGTTTCCATTCGCATGAATTCTTCCTTAAATGATGATCCCATTTCTGAATCATCTGCATAAAGCACATTACTTCACAAAGATATTTTCGAAAATACATTAGAAGCATATAAGTTCAGTACAAATAGCAAAATACTGACATCATTCATGCAGTCAACTGAATCAATCACCAAGTAGCATATGCATGATATTTATTATCAGTAGGGGGATATCCTACATCAGTTTACACAAAATGCGGGAAACTGTAATTCAAAAGTGGTGATTGTATGATTTCTCATAAATAAATATTACTGTTATATGAGAATAAAGTATGGATCAACAATGATGCTCCCCACACTCTCAATGCAGCTAACTTTCTCGCGATCTTAATTAAGAGGGCAGTGGGAAACTAATTGGTTCAATTAGCCTACTAAGATGGATCTGTAATTCAGTCCACATTTCTTATTTTTCCGATTCACATCCAGGACAGGAATCTAATTTTGTTATCATCTCCCTAGTCTAACTGAGAGGAACATGAATAAATTTATAACTGGAAAAAAAACGTAATGAGGAAAATTAATACCCACGAACTGGAGACCAACTGTTAGTGACATATGGGCTCTGAATGAGTTCATATAGGCTCTAATGAGACATTATTTCCTTTACATCACCTTGTTCCCCAACACTGAAAAGATTCATCACTTTGCCCATATATCATCATTGATCTGCTGAAGCAAAGGAAAATACATGTAAACTACTAATCTCAAAATATTATTACTTGGACCATTGTATAACACACACAAATAACATGATTAGATTATCTTTTTAGGCCAGCAATTGATATCATGTACCCAAATCAGGGAATACGAGCTGAAAAAACCATGGGCAAAATCATGGCGAAGGACCACATAGAAAATGAAATCCACATATTTGCAAGCACAAAACGAAGCAATATTGTCCACCTAATTGACTATTGTCATGAGTAATCATAAATAGATAAAAAAATATGCAGACTCAATTTGTTAGACAAAGGGGGCCTCCCCAGTATATATTGAAAGCCAATGTCAGGAAACAGAGAGGGGGGCGAGCGGAGCAGAGTGTTCAAGTTACACTTAGTACAAAGAGAAAACACAAAGATAGAACGCTGGAGTTCACATCGCAGCCAGGAACAGTGACAACCCCAAGGCTTAAGCAAACTGCATCAACTACATCTCCTTAACCAAACTGCAGAATCAATTTTAGCATCTCTTAATTCTGTATTCTTTAACTATCATAAATGAGAAACCTGAAATCACATCCAGACAGTAAATACAACATGCCAAGCTTTATTACCAGAAAGAAAATATACATGCAAATATGATGCGCATAGGTGTAGTCTATGTAAGAAGCTGAAATATTTTTTACACATCATATAACAAGATATCTTGTTTATGTTCACTTACTCAAGTACACTCCTCTGCGCATAGAGGCTAATCTGGACACTTCAAAGTAGAATATGTATCATCTATATCTCTAAATTTTCTACCATAGATATGCAACTGATGAAGAGCAGATAGTCCAAAGCGGTGTATCATTTATCTCTAAGATGATTTCCATACATGCAACTGATCAAGAACATAATATAGTATAATATATTTTAACCTTTATTTCCAACTTTTTTTAGTCAAACATATCATGAGCAAGGAGCAACATACATGCCAAAACAGAATGGTCTCCATATCCATATCCTTTCATCTATACGGGCAACTGCATGGAATGAGATAATCAATGGTCACTCATTATCTTCTACATATAGGTTTATTGTAAGCATGAAAAATGACAAGCTATAAGCTATAGGGAGTAACACCCACAGATGGTTAGCCGTTGAATCAGGACATAGACAAAAGAATATAGGTAACTTAGATAAGTTCAAGATATCAAGCTTTATTATCTGAAAACTAAATAAATAGAGATGTGTTTACTCTAGTTTCAACCGTTGAATCAGGACATAGACAAAAGAGAATATGCTACGTAACTCTGATAAATTCAACATATCAGGCTTTATTATCTAAAAATTAAACAAATGGAGATGTATTTATTCTAGTTTCAGCGGGGACTTTGCTGTTGAATTCCTCGCTAAAAGGTTCTTTTGCAGAGTCTTACGACATATATGATGCAGGTAGGCTCTGCATGAACAAAGCAGAAAAGATCAGTGATTCAATAACTAAAAGGTTAAAAAAAAAAAGTTACCTAATTCATTGCATTGACTGCGCATAGCTATCCATATCCACTGTTCTGGTATAGAACCTGATAATAAATTGCATATAGTTTCCCAGCTACGCCATCCGTGTATAAAACCTGATAATGCCAATCATAGTTATAAGCTAACCTCTCAACTAAACTATGGCTGCATATTATAATATTTTTATAACTGCATCAGATCAAGTAGTAGTGCTTCATCAAAGGGTGGTCACAAAAATTAACACAAGAAACCCAAACAATCAGCACACATTGAAGGCTGTCACTATAGAGTCTTTTTTTCAAATGACCTGTAGAGTTCTTTCATTTGGTGGATTGTGCGTTCTATTGAGCCTCACCTGCTGAAAAGCAAGAGGGGCTTTGCTGTTGAATTCCTCGCTAATCAGTTGATGGAGAAGCCAAATACGCACCCTCCTTTCAAACCACCTGAGTGATGGGATGGAAGACAACTATGTGAAGTTCTCTCAAAACAAACATGCAGTAAATCAAGGATTAAGGAAAAGGAAAAGGATATTGTAACCTGTGAGTTTAGCCAGCCTATTCTGCAGAGATAGACTCCTAACGTGCTCTAACCAGCTTCTTCACAAGAAGTCTTATTCCAGAACTCTTTGCTGCCAGAATTCAATGGAGACCAGCGAAGGCCTGTTCTTCCAGTGCCCAAGGACGCCTAGGCTCCACGCTATGAAGAGGGGCGAGCACCAACGTCGCGCGTGGAGAGCCACCGTTGCCGTGGCTTAGTGGACGCGCCGTCCTGTCGTGGTTGCGCCGTCCCGAGCCGCTGTGAACGCGCCGTCGCCGTGCCGTCGTGTACATCGCCCCCAACCTCGACAGCCGCGCGCCGCCCAGCCGTGGTCGCCGTGCCGCCGTGGACGCGCTGCCGTTGTGGAAATCGCCCCCAACCTTGACAGCCGAGTGCCGCCGCTCAGCACTCATCCACAGCCGAGCCCGCCGAGCTCGCGTCGCCACTCATCCACGCCCCAGCCCGGAGCCGGATCTGGGACGAGAAGGAGACAAAGAGAGAAAAAGTGGCCGCCGACCGCCGACGAAGAGGGAAGAAGGAGGGGCTGCCTCACGTCGCACGCAACCTCCATCGTCGTGGTCCAGCCGCGATCTCCGTCGCCGCAGATATCCTCCTCGCGTCGCACGCGCCCTCTGTCGTCGTCGTGGAGGGCGTCCTCATCGAGTCTATCACGACCCGCGCGCTCCGCCACCACCGCCGCCGCAGCAGACCGCCGCCGTGCAAGAAAGAAACACAAGAGGGAATCAAAAGAAAGGCAAAGACCGGTCGCAGCATTCCACGAGGGAAGAAACCCAAACGAAATCGGGGAAAACAAAAATCTTTCCATCGAACCTCACGGATCACGCAGAAACCCGAAGCAGCGCAAAACGGCACACCACCACCAACCCCAAAGAGGAAAAAACCAAGGAAGAAAAGCATGGCGGCGACGCATCGGCGGGCGAGATCCAGCCGGGCACAAAGATGGGAAAACGAAGAGGAAAATCAAAACCGAACAAGAACAAAGAAAAATCCTCGCCAATTAACGGAACCCAAAGAGGCTCCAAATCGTAAAGGAAAAAAACACGGCCACCACTCACCGTCGTTTCAGATCCAACCGGCGACGAGCAAGAAAGAAAAGAAAGCGGAGAGAGAACAAGAAAGCAAGATGCGAATGGAGAGGGAGAGGCGAGGAGAGGCGGCGAACGGAGTAAATTCGGACGCGCTCACCCACGGCAGTAAACCCGAGCGCGCCGCACGCAATGGGAAGACGCCAAACGGGCCACCAACGCTCCCAGCGAAGGAGAGAAGGACACGAAGCGGAGACCGTACGGTGAAAAAATTGTTACCCAGCCAGCTACGGACCCAACTCAAAGACTCACCGCGGATGAAGATCGCACGGTTGAAAACTCCAAATGCAGGAGAGCGCGAGCTCACCGGCACGACTAGAGAAGAAAATTGTCAAGGTGAAAACCATGAACTGAAGATGGACAATGCTTGTTGAGTGGCCAAGGTTGTCGCCACTCAGTTCTCCGAAGCAGTGGTGATGAAGCTTGGGAATAGTCTTTGCGTTTCCTCTTTCCCCTCCTACTGCTCCGCTCTAGCCATTTCAGGCAGAGTGGATTTTCTCAGCTGCTGGCCGCCGCATCAATGTTCGAGATGACACGGCGGAGGATGTCCTTGGCGGCGGCTTCATCTCGCTCTTCCACCACCACCCCCCGCAACCCCCATCATGATGATATGCTCCTGCGGTTCGAACGAGTCGATCTCCTCGGCTGTTGGCCACGTCTATGTTTTTCGACAAGACACGAAGAAGGACATCTTCGTCGCTGGTGTCGCCTTGCTCCTCCTCCTCCCCATCCTGATGCGGCTTGAGGTAAAGGTGGAGGTGGTTTAGGGCTGGGAGCTTGGATCGAGATCGAGAGAGCGGAGGTTAGTTTGGGGATTTGGAATCGAAACTGGATGAAGAAAAAAATAGATGGCGTGCGAGCGAGGCGATGTAGCGGGCAATGCGGGGCAAGAAAAGCGCCGCCCCCCTCTCCCCCACCCGTCGTCGCCGATTTTTTGGCTATAGGAGGCGCGGGTAGATGATGAAGTAGAGTCATACCAGATTTAATAAGGAGTAGAGATAGAGGTACCGTGTTGGCCCCATAGTTTCCCTGATGGAGACAGGGCCCCATGGTGTGTGGGCGCAAACGGGGCGAGGATAGGGACGAGTTCGGCCCCGGGTCTGGTTAGGCAGAGCCCCGATACTAACGGGGTGAGTACGGGGCTGGTAAACTCACTGTGAGGGTCTAACAAGGACCCAAACTAACGAAAGAAGTCCGACCATTATCAAAGTTTCAGTCCACAGCCCACCACGTTTCAGAATCCACTCGTTCTCACAATTCGCAACTCCACCGGTCCATCCTTCTCGCGACTCCATCGTGCCCACATCACCTCTCTCTCTCTCTCTCTTTTCTCTCTCAATCGGCGACACCCCGGTTAGGACTAGCGTTGTGCATCGCCCTCAGTGGCTAGCACACCGGACTACGCCGCCAGTGGTGCTCCCTCCCCGTCGTTGCAGATGTTCCCTCTTCCCTCCACCGTCGATTGCCAGCATTCCCTCTCTACCTCCATCTTTGATTGCTGGTCGCCAACTACCATCGTTGCTTCTGTCGTCGACCCTCGCGGATTCGACAGAGACAGGGATGGGACAAGCTTTTGCCCACTTAGCTTGTCAGGGACGGGGATGATCTTTATGGGGCAGGGATGGTGTTGCCTCCTCTGCCCCGCCCGTAAAAATCCCTACCCCACCCCTGTTGCTAGGAGGAGTACCGCGGTTAGTGGCTTTAGGTGCCGTACAGCGGCTCCCAAAAAAAAAAGTCACCCTGACCGGCCATTGACGTTTACTAGGATTAAGTCTAACTTTGGTTTCTCAACTCCTGTCTTGGTTCAGCTTTAGTCTCTCATCTCTTAAACCGATTTTGTTTGGTCGGCAGTGTTGACTAGGATTTAGCGATGCATGTATGGATGACTCGGGTTGATTCTCTTTCTCTCTCTCTCTCTCCTACGCTGTCTTAAATCGCTACCCAAAATTTCCCTATTCGGCTAGTGATCTCCAAATTGCCATCAATTTCTCCCTAGTCTCGATCTTCCCGAACTGTCCTCCTTCAGCTGAATCGCGCCAACAGTGCTCATGTTTGAAGAGATTAAACATATGCCTTCAATTAAACAGATCAAAGCACAAATATTAAACTAATTAATTGCATGCGCGTATTCTGCACTAAACAAATCACACACAGGCAAAGCCCGGAAGCATCGATGGCACAGGGCTGTTCATCCCGGGTTCGGAAAAACCGGCGACGGAACCATCTACTGTTCCCACACCTGCGGATGAACAGTAACCGCATGCAATGAACAGAAACCCGCAGTTCATCGCCGCCTCGCCGGTTTCGTCGGCGGTTTAAGGAAACCGTCTATGAACACCCCTCATGGCACTAATCTTTTCAAGGAATCAAAGTAGGGCCCATGCACGGGAAAGGAATTTCACCCATGGACAGTGGCGGAGCCAGGCCCAAACATTGGGGTGAGCCGAACTCCATTTAAGCTGGTTTACGTGGGCCGAAGAAGGAGGGGAAAAAAGAAAAATGCTACTGTAGCACTGCTACAGTGCTAGAATTTAACGTTTGAGTGGATCTGGCCCCTCCCCCAGGCTGGCTTTGCCCCTGCCCATGGACAGACCCGTTTAGCTCAAAAAAACAGGAAAAAACCCATGGACAGACCCGTGGCACCACCAGATAGGGGATGTGATTTTGATCTGTGATGGTGATGTAATTTGTGGCGACAAGTTAATTAGGGTTCAAAAGATTTAACATTTGCTTAGAGGGATTGATCAAGAAGAGGGCACATAAAAGTGATGTCACATCAAATCAGCACATTTGATCCTAATCAGCACGGCCACGTGTGAGACAACACCTTCAAAAACACCTAAAGACTGATGTTGAATGGTAGGAATAGATGAGAGATCAAATATAACCAGTTCAAAAGATAAGAGATTAAAGCTGAACAAAGACAAGAGTTGAAGGACCAAACTCTATTGGATTTGATCCCATTTAGGCCCCCTTTGAAACGTAGGATTTTCACAGAAATTGTACAGGAATTTCACAGGAATCAGTTGACTGTTCACAGGAAAAACGCAGGAAACTCATGTGCTTTTGGCCGTACTTCCGCAGCAATGCCAAGACATCAAGTTGTTGCGGCTGTGCTGTTGCTTGGTGGCCATATTGGCGTGGATCAGAACATCGCTTATGGACGGGCGACGACATCGATTCTGGCCTCCATCTACTCAGCAATGGTTGGTGGTGGGCTATGGCGTGCAGATATTGATCTTCTACTTGGAGTGATGGCTGCTGTGCGGCGTGTCTTGCCAAGTACGGAGGTATGATCCGTTATGGGCTACCAGGGTGTAAGCTCTGCCTGGTTATTTGCCAGTGCCGACGACAATTCGGTCCTTGTTGAAGGTGTCGTTGTGGTGCCCTATTGTCATGAGATCGGAGGACTTCGGGTGAAAACTTGAAATGACGGCGGCATCTTCATTGTCGTGACCTTCATGAAGGCATCATTTTGAAGTCATTTGCACGTGCGGCTGGGTCCTACAATTTGGTTGTCCTTGTCATCGTCCTTGTGTCTACTTGGGTGTCTCCGGCAGCTATACATTTTCATGCTTCGTCGGTTGCCGTTTGGGTGGTCTTTGCTTCAATCAAAGATGTTGTTCGTCGATGAATTGGCAGTTGCTCGAGTGTGTTCTTTCTCAAATGTGGTGGAGGAACACACATAGAGCCGACCGTACTCAAAAAAACAACACCGGAAGACAAGCTGCAGAAAGGAGACATTTTTTTTTCCTTTTCTTTTGTTTTGTTTCATCGGTGTAGCATTTGTGCACTTCTGATGATGGCCGGCTATTGTCGGTGGTTGTATTTGACTGTAACTTTCTATGAAGTCAAGGCCATTGCGGTTGTAGCTTCTATGAAGGCCAAGGCCGGGATTAATACAATCTTCCCATTATCTAAAAAAGGAAAAACGCATGAATAGGAAAAAATCCCGCAATCCAAAGGGGGCCTTAGTGTATTCTGGTCATCGAAAGTTAACTTTTCTCCGGTCGCCACTCGGTCTGGGGCGCGTTCGGTGTTATGGATTAGAGCCTCTAAAGTTTAGCTCTAAAGAGAATCTTATTATTTAAGAGTATTAAATAAAGTTTAATGACAAAACCTTTTTACAGATGGGTACATCTTTACGAGACGAATCTAATGAGCCTAATTAATCTATGTTTTGCTACAGTAATGCTACAGTAAATACCGTCTAATCACGGCTTAACTACCCCGTTAAATTCGTCTTGCGATTTAGAGAGAGTTCTGCAGTTAGTTTTGTAATTAAAGTTTATTTAAGACAAGATTTTTTTGTTTAAACTCCTCTAAATTTTAGCTTTAAAACGCAGAACGCGCCCCTGCGCGTTGGATACCAATTCCTCGACTACTGTCCGACTCCGATTCTATCTGTTTCCAACCCTCGCCTCGCCTCGCCTCGGGCCATATATATTAACAAGGCTCTGGCCCCGTCCCACAAGCAAGGTTTACAAAACCGACGGTAACCGCTCGGTTACCGCGGTTACCGGACTAACCGGTCCGGTCCGGTTAGTTCGGTCATCCGGTTTTGAGATTTGAATTTTGAAATTTTTTGGAAATTTGAAAAAATTTGAAATAAAAAATATGTAAATAAACTAGATGTTATTTGCAACACATTGGTGGAAACGGTTAATAAAAATGAGGTTGTTTGATGGGTCAAAAAAATGGCGCAAGAACCGTCCGGTTAGTTGAGTAGAAACCGGTCGGTTAGTTGAGTAGAAACCGCGGTAACCGGTGCGAACCGTCCGGTTTTGCGCCGTCCGACGCCGAGGTGAATGTTAGTTTATCGGTTTTTATTTTTTTTCTGTTCCCGTTTGATTGATATACAGTTATAGAGATGCAATGTAGTGCTGCTAAATCGATGATTGTGAAATTTGTTAGAGGGCAATGTAGTGCTGCTATATTTCATTGGATAGATGGTATTATCAACTCGGCAATTGTTGTGTATTGGTAGTATGTGAATTGTGTATGTGTTACTAAGAGGAAATGAGTACATCGTATTTGTCGATGTGATTTTCTTGCAGGCACGATGGGTGATCGTGATAAAGATAGTGTATGGGAACATAGTTTTCTTGCATGCTTGTATCCATTATTGTATGTTGATGTGCGCAAACTACATGTATTATGTTCAAAACTATGTTGTATGTTAAATTTCGTCAAGAACTATGTATCGGACAATTTATGTTGGACTTTGTATGAATTGTGGTATGTTGTATGAGGTTCATTGGTGCAATATTTCATGAATTCTATGTTCTCAATGTCTGATAACCATTATTAGAATATTTCATCAACGTTCATGCCAAAATTTTCAATTTTTTGAGCTTATTTTAGCAATTTCCAGTGAAACCGACAAAACCGAGAAAACCGGTCGGTATACCGAGCAAACCGGTCGGTTACCGAAGAAACCGGTCGGTAACCGAGATTTTGAATTCAAATTTTGATTTTTAAATTTTTGTCCGGTTTCCGACCGGTTACCGCGGTAACCGGTAAAACCGGTCTAACTGGTCCGGCTCGGTCGGAACGGTCCCAACGGTTATGTAAACCTTGCCCACAAGTCCTACAAACTCCCCAAAATTAGATGGGGAAAAAATGAAAATCAAACCCTAGGCTATGCTGGGACGGTGAGGAGAAGCCGAATATGCGTCGGCTATTTGTTACTGTTGGACGGCGGCGGCGGCCGCGGCAACCCTGCGTCTCGGCGACAGGTGGAGATGGGGTAAAACGGTGCAAGGGCCATCTGATTGATGTAAGTTGCTCCGATCATATCATCGTTTAAATTCTTAATACTCGTCTGCGACAGCATGTAGGTAGGTAACAGGCCGCGGAACCTTAATCAACCGTAGCACAGACCAGATCTCCTGTTCTTTTATTATTTTTTTCCCTGTATTTTATCAGATCTCAGATCTCACAAGTTCATTCTTTGCGAGAATAAGTTACCAGATCCTCACTTTGAGCTCTCAGATCTCGCAGATTTCTTTCTTTCTTTCTTTCTGGTAGCCTTTGAAATCAAGAGGTTAGTTTCCCCTGTTTTGGGTTCCCTCTATCAGAGATACGGTGTTCGAATTCATCTAGGAACGCGCTTGGGATACATTTTTTTTTTTTTTTTTTTGAGATCACAGTTTTTGTTTTCTGAATGGTGCATATACATACAGATTGTTACCACCTCTAATGAAGTCGTTCATTTCTTTCTGCATGTATATATTGAAGACAATTCCCGAGTCAATAAACGACGAGATCGTGTGGGAGATCTTAATACGACTGCCTGTGGCATCCCTGGCTAAGTTCAAGACCGTCAGCAAGGCCTGGCACTCCCTCATCTCTGACCCAGTATTTGTTCGCGCGCACTTTCAATGCTCCAAGCAGAAGCAGCGTCGGAACCCAGCTTCCTTCCTCATCAGCCCGCAGGTTCTTCTGGACCCGGGTCCTCCTGAGACTTTCTCCACCAACGTCCGCTTCTACCAGTGGCATATGGAAGAAGACACCAAGAGCAAGGCGGCAGAAGCAGAACTCGTCTACGGGAGGCTCGTCCAGCCTGGTGAGTTTGGGCTAGTGTGCTTCATGGCACACTGCGATGGCTTGGTGCTGCTCCCGACCAACACCAAGGCCTATGTCTTCAACCCAATGACACAGGATTCGATCGCACTGCCTGCGAGTAAGCGCAACAAGATGTATTATCACAGGTGCCTTCCTATTGGATTGGGTTTTGATGCTTCCACCGGCAAATATAAAGTTGCACGGTTTTTCTACCGATCTGATGCTGTGGCGATCAGTAAAATGGGAATGGAGGTCTTCACCATTAATGGTGAAGAAGGGTCATGGAGGGAAACCGTGGTGGATCCACCGTACCCTATATTGCACTCACAGACTGCCACACATGTCAATGGGTGTCTTTACTATTTCATCGATAAGAAGAATCAGCAACGCCCCCCACAGGGGCTACTTCGTTTCAGCCTTAAAGATGAAACTTTTGGTGTCACTCCATTGCTTACCAACACTTACCCTCAAGTTGAAGACGAAGACATTTTTGTTAATGAGCTTAATGGGGATCTGTGTGCTACTTTCTTTTGCAAGGTTGTGCGACGAGTATTGATCTTTGTGACAACAGATGTCATCCATCCAAGCTGGTATTGTTGTTACGCAATCAATGTCCAAGAGCAATGCTATCCGATGGCTTCGCTTGGTAGCCGTGTGATTCTTTTGCGGGGAGGTAATGGCCTGTTCCGTTATAATTTGGAAGCTGACCGGGTAGAAAAAGATGGAGAATTCGATATGAATGACATGAGGTTCCTTGGGCCCTGTGAAGACACCTTAGGGCGTGCATGGGATGATGTAGACTACTTCGAGTTGATTTCCTATACGGAAAGCCTTGTCCCAGTTACTCCTAAGGCAAGGTTATATGGATGGCAACGTATCCTATGAGAACCAGGTTCGTGTGAGAACTATGAGAACTCCAATCTGAGTCATATGATTTTGATCTAATGGGACGCATGAATTCAGGTGGGAGGGGGGATTTGCAAAATCACTGCCTACTTTTGCAAATTCCCCCTCCCACCTCTCTCTATGCACCTCCTTTTGGATCAAGATTATGTGGTCCAGATTGGAGTTCTCATAGTTCTCACATAAACCTGGTTCTCGTAAAATACGTTCCCTATATGGATTGTAATATTTTATCGTGCCTGCCATCTTCAATGGATGAAGAAAATCTAAGGGATGTAGTATGGGGGTCTATTCATTCAGTGTACGGGGAACTAAAACAATGTCTTATTTCTGTGTGTATTTCTGGGTTTTTTTGTTCTTATTGAAGTGTCCTATCATGATTTTCGGTTACAATACCGTGTATCTTTACTTCTTATTATTTGTCTGGTGAGTCCATTCCCGTGCGTCGCCGCCCTCTCAGCGTTGACAAGTGGGGCCCGCCTGCCTGTCTTTCCCAGTCTGCATGTTGACAAGTGTAAGGTTGCCACCCCATCCAAAACTAATTCACCTGGCACGAAGGGGAGATGTAATTATCTAGTATACCCGTGAGTCTGTTATTAAGGACCTTAGTGCTCAATTCTCCTCTATGGAAGGCATTGAAAATTTCAACCACATGTCATCCTTCATTGCCTCCCAAATGTGGTAGAACTCCAGAGACAATGCTTCCCTGGGCCAAGCGCTTTATTATGTTCTATTTGGAATAATCTCTTATTGTCTAAACATTTTGCAGTTCTCTCGATTTTGATTGGTCCGTTCATTTCCACCGTTGATTTGCCCAAGGTTGCTTCCATCACCGTCAATTTATCCATTGAGCTCCCTCGAGAAGTTCAGCAATGATGATCTCTTGCACCTTCATCACCGTGGCTGCCGACGCCGCGTCAACAAGAAGTCTAAACTTTAGACCACACTTTAGACTTCATGTTTGGATTCAAAATGTTAAACTTAGTGCATCCAAACAGGGGTGAAAAATTAGTGCCTTATTATGTGAAGAGATATACTGAATACAGGAAATGACCCCATGATCCACCACGGCGGCAATTTTGTGCAAGCTCTCGGCCACCTTACCTGTAAGAAGATAGCAAATCAACCAGCAAGATGTTTCAGGGGGTGTTTGGTGGAGCTTATGCTGGCTTATTGCAAAATGGCTTATTTTATTGTAGCTACAATAAATAAGCCAAAAAGCCTAAAAAAAACTAGCTTCTCTGCCTTCTCCATTTTGTGTAAGACAAACAGTGATGCTACAGTACCAACAGTGACGCTACAGCGGAATAAGCCAGTGGCAAAAGCAAAACGCACCCTTAATCGATAAAGGTTACCGAATATATGACAATGATTTTACTCTCAATTTACGACAAGCTTACTTCTGCGTATTGATATATACCTGGAATTGGAGTTGTGAAAAGAAAATGAAGTATGTGATGCCCTCCAAATCGGATGTTCCAACTTCCAAATGGTGGCATCTTCCAAACATTAAAATCACATGTATTTGACATGGTGGTTAGTACAAGAGCTTCGGATACATATTCTGAATATCTAACGGTGACCGCCGAATGCACCTCGTATCCCCTAGGGCCTAGGAACAAATCGTTGATCTCTTCAGCGGTATCAATCTAGTTTCCCTGAAATGATCTGTTCCTCTATGAACATTGCAACGTCGTAGCACTCTAACACATGAACAAATTGAAGCAAATCGTGCAAGGGACGGGATGAGGCATGCAAATATGACACTTGAGCAAAAGAAAGCAAAACGCAAACATCTAAGGACTCTAAGCCAGGAGCATATTGAAGCAAGACCCCGGCGTCGCAGGGTGCATAATATGACGTTAGAGGAGAAGCAGGCAAGGAGAGATCATGAAAAGCACATCGACTGCTGCAACACAAAGACTCTACATAAAGAATCCATAGCCATGAAGAATCCTATGTATGTCTCGTCAGATGGTGGTAGCTCACGCTTTTAGTGACTTTGTAAATTTGCACATGTATAGTCAAATATGTTGTATCATGAAAAAAAAAAATCCTGCTCTGTAGGTTTATGTACAATACTTGACGTAGATCTTGTTGTCTTGTTCTATTATATTTATCTATTGATCTAAATTTGTGACATCTGTACAATAAGGTATTTCCTTATAGGAAACTCATTTTGTCATGTGTGGAATTGGCATTGCGAACTTTAAACTGATCAAAGCCTTTTATTTGTTTATAATCTATACTAGAAGATAGAAGTTATCAGTCGTTGGTTTTACATGGATTGAAGTGGGTTGAATCATTGTATTAAGCGTTGAGAAATTTTTACCCCGTAGCAACACAAAAGCATTTAACTGATGAGCTTCTCTTAATTCTTTGAAAGGTAAAAAACATATGTATAATCTGAAAAATAAAAAAAAATATGTAACCCGTAGTAACGTACGGGAGTAGTATTTATAAATAAGAAAAATGAACAAAGTAATAAAAAAATCGGTGACATATATTTAAGGGAAATTTGCAAAACCGGATTCTTTTTAAGTCTAATTCTAAAAACAGACCAATTTTTATGAGTTTGTAAATATAAACCTCCTTTTTGAATATGAACCATCCGTCTGCCCCTCTTTCACAATTCTGTTAGCTCACCCATTCTTTTAGGCTTGAAAAAAATAGGAAAATTAGAAAACGGGAAAGGCCATCGTGCCCTCCCTCATGTTTTCTCATCCGAACAGGCACTGGCCTTCGTTCTCACGAAACAAGAAACATACATGCGCTGCCTGCTGATGGTGACACCTAACCCTAGGGTCTGGGCGTACAATGACCCAACGTAGAAACAAAATATAATAATACTAGCAAAAGTGTCCGTGCGTTGCCACGGGCTGGTAAAAATATATATAAATAAATGCTCAAAAAATCATAAATAAACTTTTAATTCCACACAGAAGAAGCCTATATTA
The DNA here is from genome assembly GCA_007726485.1 of Eragrostis curvula. Taxonomy (NCBI): domain Eukaryota; kingdom Viridiplantae; phylum Streptophyta; class Magnoliopsida; order Poales; family Poaceae; genus Eragrostis; species Eragrostis curvula. Next base: position 5,111,749 of record CM017443.1, read on the forward strand.
AGAAATCGAAAAGGGCAATGAACTGAACTCTAAACCACACAGAGAACTTTTACACAAAGAAGCTGCAAGTGGTCACCACTTTCCAAAGACGAGATACCACACAAAAGCTGCATTAAATTGATTATCAAGTGATCAATTTATTAAATGTCATGAACTATAAGCATCTTCATAACACAGTTTTTAGACACCTAATATGTTTTACAATGCTCAGATAAGCAAGAAATGAATTACAATGCTCTAGGCAGCTGACAGGCACGCACCCACTACATATTCTAAATCAGAGACCGTTGAGAATGACAAAGGATTTAGCTCACGGCGCGGCGCGCGCACACACACTACGAACAAAGCAGCAGGCATACAAGGGATTTTCCCCTCAATATATACCTAGCTGGTTGAACATGATAAACTGGTTATCAGTCTTTACTTGTTGCTACCTCCCTACACACCAAGGCAATGAAAATACAATATCTAGATGGGCAGCAAGGGATTCATTGAAAATGAAATTAAGTCACATTTCACGCATTACGTTTTAGTGTATATAACGAAAGTTGTAGCCTAAACTAATTATTTTGACATATAAGGTTTTGAAACCTGAACCTTGCAGTATTCTCCTGGAGCAGGAGCTAAGGAGCGTGAGAGAATTAGTATTGACATAACAACACTGGATTGTACAATTATCTCTGCAAATAATATAAGGTTAATTAGATTGGGTGCATATCAGGTAGAAACCGGCTAATTGTTACTCCCTCCGTCCCATAATATAAGGGATCGGAGGGAGTTTGGATTGTCCCAGTATATTAGGGATCGAGGAGGTCGCGTGGGCCCCACCACCAGGATTCTCTCCCCGCACCGCCCGCACCTTATCCAATCGACATCGACGCCCGCTCGTCCCTGCCGCACGCCAGGCCGCCCCTGCCGCCGCCGTCGCAAGCTCCGACGCCCCTGCCGCCGCCGTTGCAGCCTCTCCTTCGCACAAGCTCGCCTCCCATCTCGCGCAGAAGCTCGCCCATGGAGAGAAGCCCAGCGCTCCACATCTCGTGCGCGCCATGGAAGAGCCCGGGAGCAACGAGGCGCCGGCGGCGAGCGGCGCCGTCGACATCCCCCCACCCGTCGCCGTCTCGCGCGGGCGAGCACGGCCAGGCTGCGCCATGGCCGCAAGCTCGGCCGGACATCGCGGGGCGAGCTCCGTCAGGGGGCGCAAGGCGAGCTCGGCGAGGCGTCGCCGCCCCCAACTCCCGCAGCTCAGAGACGGCAGCCACGCACAGCTGTAGGAGGGGTGCCGTCGTCGGGGATATCGCAGCTCGCCAGCTCGTCGTCCGCCGTCCCAGCTCATCCGCCATGGATCTCCGTCGGCCGGATCTCGCCCCAACCCGCCTCAGCTTGTCTCCCCGCCGTCTCCAGCCCGCCATGGATGCGGAAGCGGACGCGGCGACCCCGGACGCGGGCAGGAAGTGGACGCGGCGAACTCGAAGGAGACGGCGGCGCATCTGGCTCGCCATTGAGCGGTGCCTCGGGAGGAGGCCGTGGGATGGGAGAGAGGGCAATAATGAGGGGCATTCTAGTCTTTTCACGTTGCTGTTGTTTTTCTCGAAAACTCCCCCGATCCCTTATATTTCGGGACGGAGGGAGTAGAAACCTGGAAACCCACCGATCGATGCTATACTGATGGACCAGATCATTCGTAACCTGAACACCTCCACGTTTTGCACTCGGCACCCCGGTCACAAGTAAATTTTACGCACTGCTCCTCAAGTTTTCCCGCGGTTGCCTGGCATCAAAATTCCCCACCCCCCTCACTTCTCTTGTACATCAGCCATTGCCGCCATGCTGAAGGTCTGCTGCCGCCAGAAGCATCGGCGCTGCTACCCTTATCTTCAAGGTCCGCCGCCGCCATGCTCCTCCTCTGATAGCTTGATTCCTCTCGATTTACGACAGGTTCCTCCTCCGATAGCTCAAGTCCTCGCGATCTCCACCTGGGCCTAGGGTTTGGAATCGAGGATCGGCGGCGGATCTGATTTCGAGATGAAATCAAGGTGGGTTCCCTGTTTCTTTGCCGCCTCTTCTTATTCCTTTTACTGATTATTGTTGATGTCTGCAAGATTCACTCATGAAACCCTATCTGTGTAAGATTACCTGCATTATGTTCCTCTCTATGTAATTCCAACTGAAATTTCCATGCTTGTGATGGATGGGATGCTGCCGTCTTTCTTATGACTTGCATATTTCAATTCTAATTAATGTTCCAGTAGATATAAGTTGTACAGATATTAGAAAGTAATTCTGAATTATGAGGTGCCGGAGCTGTTATTACAGAATTGTGTTGGCCTGATACTCCTAGCTAGGCCTATCGTGTTCCTCATGATCGACTGATGATAACTAAAATGTGATTGTTAGTACTATCTGAGTCGGTTGTCAACTAAAATGTTGTGTTTCTTTCTGTTTTGATCATGATAGAGTTTTTTCTTTAATAGTTTTGACATTTTAAAGTGTTGATTCATGTCAATTTAAATTCAGGAAGTTTGACTTGTTCTTCTTTGCCAGTCTATAGGTTTGCTATCAAACAACTGATCATTGAGCTGAGCTTGTTCGAACCTGATGTGGAGTGTGCCTTTTTGAAACTGAAGCACCTTGGTGTAGCATTGAGGTATTATACATCTGTTCGTTTTGTGTTCAAGCAGCTTCTGTGTTATTTTTTCTTCTAAATATTAGTGTACAAGGACCTGCTCACCAGATTAATATTTTTGAACCGGAACATGTGCAGCTGGACTCATCTCTAGTACCTGGTTGATGTAACAGAAACATCTGACATGTTTTTTATTGTTTCAGTCAAGTGCACCTGTTTTTCAGCAGCAGTTTTATTGCCATGAATCAGCGGATATTGGATCCTATGGATACGTCAAACTCAGCTGTCGCTATGGGAAGGCAAGTATGCGATGATGCACAGTCTGTGGCTGAAGCAGGCACAACTGCATACATGTCAGATGCATGCAGTACACCTGGTTATAACCGCAGAATCCCATTGCCCATGGCTGCATATATGTCAGATGGATGCAGTACACCAACTTATAGTTGGAGCGTTCCATTCTGTGTGAGTATCTTTACAATATATATAATGTCATTGCTATATCAAAGATAATTATGTTACATTCCTCATGACTTCTTGTTCTCTCATATTAGGAGTCTTCTTGCATTCCCGAATGTGATGAAGACATGAAGCCAGCGATAGGTATGCAATTCAAGACCTTGGATGATGCCGAAGTGTTCTACAGGTTGTATGCCACTAAAGTTGGCTTTGATGTTCGGGTAGGACAGAGCAAAAAGGTTGATGGGATTGCAGTATGGAAGAGATTTACTGCAATAAAGAGGGAGAGAGTTCATCAGAAAAGGAGAAGGCTCCAAAAATTGTGGACATCAGTAAACAAAACCGTAACAGAAGAATTGTTAGGTGTTGGTGTGAGGCTAAGGTTACTGTGGTAGGCACTTCTGATAAGCAGTTTATCTATTCAGATTTTGTTGAACAGCATCCACATGCACTTGTGAAAACACCTGCTAGGAAACAATTTATGAAGGCTAATAGAAAAGTTAGTGAGAAAGCCAAGAGTTCACTGCTTGCTTACGTTTCACAAGGCTAGCATTGGCACATCTGCAGCATTTCGACTCCTTCGTGTCAGTGAAGGGGGGTTTGAGTTCGCAGGATGTACATTAAGGGATATGCAGAATTTTCAGCGGAAAGTGAAATGTGCTATAAATTCAGCGGATGCGCAGATGTTCATCGAGAACCTTAATAGAAAGAAAGAAGCCAATCCTGCATTTTTCTTTGATTACATTTTGGATGATGAGAAACGGTTGGTTAGTGTGTTTTGGGCAGATGCTACTTGCAGGAAAAATTACGCCCATTTGGAGACGTGATATCTTTTGACTCAACGTACAAAACAAACCAATATGATATGATATTTGCTCCTTTCACTGGTGTAAATCACCACAAAGCTTGTGTGATGTTTGGTGCAGCTTTCATTTCAAATGAGAAGATAGAGTCATACAAATGGGTATTTGAGACATTTTTTAAGGCAATGGGAGGGAATGCACCTAAGCTTATAGTAACAGATGAAGATGCTAGCATGAAGGTCGCCATCGAACGTGTTCTACAATCAACAATGCATCGGTTGTGCATGTGGCATATCATGAGAAAACTTCCAGATAAGGTTGGGCCTTCATTGAAGTGTAATCCAGACTTTTACAAGCGTGTCAAGTTGGTTTTTTGGGGCTCTGAGACTCCTGGTGAATTTGAAGCAAAGTGGTCTTCTTTTATATCTGAGTTTTCTCTACAAGGGAATGCGTGGTTTGAGTCGAAGTACCATATTCGCTCATCATGGATTCCAGCTTACTGTAGGGATGTCCAGTTGGCAGGAATACTAAGAACTATATCAAGATCAGGGAGTGAGAATATTTTTTCCCGCCAACTCATTGGTTTCAAATATGCATTGGTTGAGTTTTGGCTAAGGTTTGCTACAGCCATGGAGGAACAACGGCATAATGAGTTGGAAGAGGACAATGCTAACTTGCATTCCGCTCCTAAACTGAAAACATATTGGGCAATAGAGAAGCATGGAAGTGAGGTCTTCACCCATCTAGTGTTTACTTCATTTCAAAAGGAAGTCCTTGCTGCACGTGACCATTGTTTTGTTGAAAGCACCATCTACAAGGGCGAGATGAAAACCATGGAAATAACTGATGATTCCACTAAAATTAGGGTGGTAAGCCTCAACACGTCAAACATGGTTGCTAGCTGCTGTTGCTGTTTACTGGAGTCCGTTGGGATTCCATGCAGGCATATCATTCACGTGTTGCAAGGTGCAAAACTAAGTCAGCTTCCAAGCCATTACGGTGGACAAAGTGCTGCAAGAGAGAAGCTGTGTTTGACGGACATGGAAACCTGTTAGAAGATAAATCCATTAGTTCTGAAGATTCAGAAATGCTTAAAATGGCTTCGGCTGCTCGTAATGATATGGAAGAATCCATTATGTTAGCTGCACAGTCGAGGGAATCATGGAATTGGTGAGAAAAAGCCTTGCTGACCTTGTGCTTAAAGTGAAGAAAATGGCTCTAGTACACCATCAAACAAGACAAGAAGTTGAGGCTTTTATTGGTTGTAGCATCCCAGATCAGATTGGTATTCATGCACCCGGTAATATTGATGCAAAGGGGAGACACAAGCGATTTAAAGGACATGCTGACAATGACTCAGGGAAGAAAAAGATGCAGCCCACGCCACGCAGCCGCGCCCGTCGGGTTTCGGGCGTGTTTCGGGTGCCCGTCGGGTGCATCAGTAAACAAATGTGCAGAATCAAAATTCATCAAACAATCTCTTTTTTTCAATCTCCGAGACAACAAATGGCAACACAACAAGCAAATACAATTGATTCCAAGCACTTGTTCACAAATCGGACAAGGAAAACTTCGTATTGCCTTGTGGATTGCCCGTCTTTGCATAGGGGGAGTACTACAGCACGAATAATTCAGATTACCAGCAGGTGGTTGCCGGGCTCGTCGCGCACGTCACGCGCTGATCGTCTTGGAACTCGTCGCATCACGCCGAGCCACGACGCGCGCGGCCGTGTCGCATATTGGCCGTCATGGCCGAGCTCTCCGAGCCACGACACGTGCGCTGCCGTCTTGACCGACGAACGCGCCGTGGCGTCGCCGACGAACGCGCAGGCGCATCCTGCGGCGTGGCGCGGCGATTGGTGGCGGCCAAGGCACGGCGAATGGTGGCGCGGCCTCTGGTGGCGGCGAGATTTGGGAGTCGTGGTCGGGGTCGGCGCATCGCGCGTCAATGGGAGGGAGGGGGACTCGGGGACGGGAGCGATGCGTGAACAGCCAACACTGTTAGGGTTGGGGGTGGTGGGATTTCTTGTTGGGGTGGACCGGTGGCCGGGAGGGAGGAATTCTTGTTGGGCTGGACCGGAAACGGGGTGCAAAATTTCTCTGGTCTAACATTTGGGCGGCCCGCGGGGGCAATATGTCACCCAGCCCCGCCCCGAGGTTTCGCGGGTGCGGGTGCGGGTGCGCCCCGCGGGGCCAATATGACACCCGCGCCCGCGCCTGTCGGGTGTAAAACCCGCGGGCGCCCGCACCCGCGGGTGGGATTGCCATCCCTAGCCACGCTTGTGTAGGTCGTGCAATCAGATAGTGTCGCATGATAAGCGAAATTGTCCTAACAAACCGGCTTAGAGGTATCTGATAAATCATTTCAGAATGTATTAATTGCCTTTCTTTTAACAAATTCTTATTGATCCATTATGATACTACTTTCAGAATTCGCCACATTGCCAGCAAATCAGAGCTAACAGGATCATCAATTGGGGGAGCAGGAGAAGCATTTTATTTGAGAGTAGGAAAAGCAAAAAAGGCATATTATGTATTGTGAAAAAATGTAATTTAGGATTAAGTTATTTAGAGATAGCCATGTACTCCGTACTCTACTATTATGACATGTCTGGTAACAGAGGCGGACCCACCAATATGGCGAGGTGTGGCGGCCGCCATACCTAACTCCAGCGCCAAACCCCTGTTACCCCTCCTCAAATCTGCACCCCAGGTCGAATTATTGCCATGGATGTTGAAGCTTTGGTCTGTTTGTTCGTTGCCAGAGGAAGAAGACTATCTGAAAGGTTTTGGGCTTCGTAGGCCAGCTAGTGGGCTTTTAGTTTTGTAACTAGCGAAAATGAGAAAAGCCTAGTCATGGAGGAACGCCTGCCCATGGGAAAAATTCTTCACCAATGCTATGGTTTTGCCCGGCATAAATCCGAAAATGCAACAGAAACACATGGACACGGTGTTGAGTTGTGGCAGCTACATGTAGTATGCCACATCCATAAGTAGCTGATGAACAACATGAAAACTTATTAAGGTCCTTGTGCCAAAAGTTCATGTCATTCTGATCCTGGACTTCGGGTACCAATTGAGCAATTTCATCCAGACATTAGAGATATATTAAATTAGCAGGTTCTTCATTTCACTTTGATGTATGTGAATTCTATGGTTCAAATATTATTTTTATTTTTTGAAAGGTACATTGCTTTGTCTTCCTACATTTAATTTATTGGCACAGTTATCTTTTCCTTTCGATCAACTTTATGTGGCGGCTTACTCGCAAGAAAAATTTTATGTGGCAGCTTCACCATACCAAGAATTTTTTGCTGGGTCCGCCACTGTCTGGTAACATGTCAAGTATCCTCTGTATATACAAGACTTATTTTCGACTATTACACTTCAGTCACAAGCACTTTCAGTGGCAGCGAAGCTATAATAATGCTAACTTCTTGCCTTGTACCTGTTCTTGCAACTTCTTGATTTCTTGGTTCCCACAAGTTGGTGCCATCAATCTGTTGAGATTTGTGTTTGCCAACAATTTTTCATAAAAATTGAAGAGATATTATTTGAGTACAGTAGCACTCCTGGGAACACTTTCTAATGCATCGTAAGTACATATTGCAGTTCGGATTTTGCAGCACGGCACTAGATACAAGTTATTAATACTCTCTCCATTTTTAATTTTATGACATCGTTGATTTTTTTTGTCACTTTAACTATTCGTTTTATTCATAAATATTTATGCAAATAACTAAATGTATAAATTAATCTTGTTCTTCAGGCCGTCAGTTGCGGCTGCCGTTTTGGCCCCGCGGCTTCCTCTCAGATCGCGTTGCCGTCGTGTGATGTCGTCCGTCGGGGCCTCCATCGTGCAGTGCGCGGCGCCTTGACCCTGGTTGCCATCGCAGATAAGTCTGCCCGCCCGTCAATCGCCATCCCGAATCAATTGCAAGCTGGTGTAAATTGAATTGCATCTGATTGGTTCGTCGGCAGGTCCTGCCCTTTTGTTTTCAGTCGAACTAGGCTCTGCCGCGCTCCGTGCTGGCTCGTTGTTTGCGTGAGGCAGACCGGTGTGCTACGCGCTGCATGAGCCTGTGGGGAGGAGTTCGAGGGGGGAGTACGTACTGATAGAAAAAGCAACAGTGTCTGTGTGCTCATAATATGTCAAAGTTTTTTTCTCTACGGGGGAACACAACATTCTTAAAAATTAATCATCCCATATGCAACACTGCCCTGTGCATATTTGTTAACAAATTGAATGTAAGCGGTATGGCGTGGGCTATTGGCATAACTATAAGACCAAGTGATATACGTAAACACATTGCAATCACATTCAATTGCAGTTTGTATTCGTTTAAGTTTGAGAAATTCCAATCAGCAAATGCAATACATGCATGTAACTCCAACTGTCACTAACACATATTAGCACCAATGAAGCTGCTTCAGATAGTTGGAACACTGGTTAGCTGCATGATACTTTGATACCTCCTTTGTAATATAATCATATCACTAACGCATGTCCTTTTCAAATTAGTGCAAGCAATATGGGCACACAAATATGCATAGAAAAAAAGAAACCACCAATCCGAGTAAGCACCTACGCACTGCCATGCAGCCCCGAAAGCCATCTTTGCGAGAAATAATGTTTCTGAGTTAAGAAGCAACATGAACTTTATAGACTTGATTTAAGTTCCCGTCATGTGGAACGGCAACGGTAGCAGCTGTACATATGCTGCATACAATTCAGTAGGAAAACTGTCAAAGTTATATAGTCTTTTAAGAAAGAAAAAAAAAGAATGGCAAGGTATGTGGAACATTATATTTAAATTAATAAAGTTTACAACGATATGTTCTTTCTCCTAATAATGACGCCAGATTACTGAAATAAGAGCAGAGCAAAATTCTGGTTAAGTTCTGTTGATCTAAAACAACATCATATAGATCAATTCTTGATTAGATATAATAGAAGACCTTGATGTGTATCCTAACACTTAGTCTATGCACAATTAAAACAGGACGTCATGTTTTGCATTTGGGGCATACGCTATTCAAATGAATACCTAGATGAGCTCTGTAGTTTAATAAAGTTACAATTCCAGTCTCGTAACAGTCTTGCAGCATTAATAGGGAAACACACAAAGGAAACATGTCTGAAATACCAGGAAATAAAATATGGCACAATACATGGTTCATGAAAGCGTTAGCCCCATAATACCTTTGGTAATGGCCCCCATAAGAATGCCAGGTAGGGAATCTTTTTTGGGTCAATTCGATATTTGCCATTACAAAATCTTTTAATATGGTTTGTGCCATCACAAAAATGCTAATATGGTCAGTGCCGTCCGACGTGCAAATATTGATCATATGTGCCATCGCCGTCAACACCGTCAGCAAACTCCGTTAATTGTTTTTCAAAATACCCATTTTGCCCATGTCTTCAACGTCAATCCTCCAACTCACTTCGCTGGCGTCCCGCTCCCCCTGCCTTTCCCACTCCTCCTGCTCATCCTCCCGAGGTCCCGCTTGTCTGCCGTTGCCTCGACGCGCGCGCTCGCTCGAACCCCATGCCGCTGCAGCGCTCTTATTCTGCAGCGACGAACCAAGCCGCCACACGCTGTGCTTCAGTATTTGACGCTGCGGGGAGGTCCCAGCTGCTGGCAGCGGCAATGACCAAAAGCTGCGGACAAGGAGTACGCCCGTGGAATCGATGACTAATCGATTAATCAAGCATCAGTCTGCATCGAATTGATTTCACCACGGAACATCTTGATGAGGTCGATAATGGCAGGCTTCAGCAAAATGGACGGAGGGTGAGCTCCTGCAGCCGAGCTGCCTGCGCCGCCAAGACGAGCATGGTTGCCGGCCTGCCGCCCGCTCGAGCCGCCGTCGTAGTGGCAGTAGCTCGCTTGCCCGTGTGCCATGCTTGCTCGCCGCGGGTTGGGAGGTCAGCTGGTCGTGCCGCTCGCCCGCCCCACGCCCTGCGCACCGCGCTTGCTTGCCACAGGTCGGGAGGCTCTCGGCGCATTCCTGCAGCCTGCTCTTACCCGACCGCGACGGCGCATTGCTGCAGCCGGCTCCGGCCATGGCGAGGAGGAGGGAGCAATTCGTGTAGGGAGAAAGAAAATTATTGGGGAATAGTTTCAATTTGTTGCTGCCGAGCCAGCCAGCCGCATCGTGTACTGCTTCTCTGGACATCCATCAGCGGCAGCCTGCTCGGAAAAATCGAAGAGAAGGGAAAAAAAAAAAAGCAATGGAAGAAGAAGACAGGGGCAAATGAGTCTTTTTACACTTCCATCACGCATTGACTGGTCAATAATGGCACGTACCATTAAACTTTACGCACTCATCATATTAACACTTTTGTGCTAGCAGATATGACATTTAGTCCATTTGCAACAGTGGCGGAGCTACAGGGTGGACAGGGTGGGCCGCGGCCCATCCTGTGATTTGGGTCGCGACCCACCCACACCCTGAGCCCAAGTCGAGCTGCGGCCTGTGTGGAAAGAAAAAAAAACTTGCAAGCGGGCGAGGAGGACGCGACCGCCGACCGAGTGGCGAGCGGAAGAGCCGAAGAGGGAAGCACTAGGGTTGGCTGCTCGGCTCCTCCTCCGGTCCTCTCCCCTCCCCTGCTCGGCGCCCCGAGGGCCGAGGCCGAGCGGCTGGCGTTCTCCCTAGATGATTTCTTTTTTCCCCATTACAAATCCTAGCCGCAATTCTTTAAAATTCGTTGCATATATCATATATGAGACTGAATGGATCACACAAACATCTTCTACACCTCCTAATAATTCCATTTTGCTCATCATTGCCATCTTTCCATCTCAGTCTTGTATTTGGCGAGGATAATAGAAGTAGAGAAGCTGCAAGGAAGCAGACGACATTGAAAACGAATATCTGTATTCACGCTTTTGTTATGAAAAAGCGTATTTCGCAGCTGACGCTTTCCTCTCAGGCAACTTTGTACAACCAAACAGCGGGGATACCCTGCATGCCTAATCAGTCAGAAAGCGATGGTTCGCTCAGTCATGTCTCAGGCAACAAAAATGCTCAGGCACCTTCACCAGGGACGGTAACCAAACTAGCCCTCATTGACAGGGATGTTTTCTTTAATGTGAAGGAAGAAGAGATTATTGATATCTTTATGGCCATTAGAAGGGAACGACCCGATCAAAAGAAGTAGTCTCTTATCTTGTTGTCATCATGTTAATCGTGTTGATTTATTATGTCTGTAAGACATTTTATCTAAGTCATCAAACTTCTATTGTATGTTGGCCTTCAAGTTTGTTGTGCGACAAAAAATTTTTTTGTCGGCCCACCCTGAGTTTGTATCCTAGCTCCGCCACTGATTTGCAATGGCATACAACAAATTATCCCATCTTTTTTCCATATTAGCACCTGCAGCGTAGGTCAGCAAGATACAAAATTATAGCATCAGAAAGGCATGAACACAAACTCCTAGCTCAAGTCCCATCTATAGCTAGCCCAGTACCCATTTATGTGTTACCATCTAAATAAAAGCAAAACCCAAGCTATAAGACATAGAGCATTAACAAAACAAGAGAAGAACAGGAAAACACGGACGACACCAATGCGATGCACAGTCACAAAATCTTGTAAAAATGCAGGCCAGTGTAGAGAGAGGGAGAGAGCGCATCAGGATACATACCCAGAAGCATAATTCAGGGAGCTCGTGGAGAAGGCAGTGGAACACCAAACGCGCAGCCGCCAATAACGAACACTGCAAAGGGAAACAAAAAAGAAAGGATTCAGCGAAACAGGAAGAGGTATCTCATCAATAATGTATTCAGATTCAAAGGGTGCATTATACATAGGTGATTTAAAAATGAGAGGTAATCAAATCAACAATGCAGATAATGTTACAGTCTGAGGCTCATATTTCTGATGCAGCTGCAGCTGCAAGTGCACCTACATCAGGAGCAAAATGAGGTAGACTTGAAATGGCTCACTAAAAAGTCAGGTGCATAGTGAAACCTTTCTGTTCTCCATTCAAAAAAAAAAAAACATTTCTTTTCCTTTGCAAGTCATTACATAAAAGGGATCCAACCTTTACATAGTTTTTGGCCACTTTATATTCTGGCAATGGGCATTAAGTTAAATATGTTTATGTTTTCGCCAACACATGAGTGCAAGAAAATATTCCTTCTAATGTAGTCAGAAAGCATTTCATCTATAAAAATACCTTGTTGCGCGGAACTACAGCAAGGAGGCCCCTACTATATAGATTTCATATATAAATACTCATTACTATATCAAGGATCCAAGATGCCTACACTGAACCCACTGTGCCTCGAAAACCAAAAAGAGGGGAAGCAAGAGGGAAAGCAAAATCACACACACACACACAAAAAAAAGATGCATACTGCCAAATGTCATGATTTACCTAGCTGACCCATCTTTTATATCACAAATTGATCGGAAGACAAGAGTTCAGTGGATAGTGAAAAATGTAACATTACTATAGTCACAAACATCTTACTGACTTCAGCACAGTTAATCAGCTATGGAGTTTTAGGCTCAAGGGCAGGACTAGACCAGTGGACCCTGCCTTTTTATTAGAGGTTATTATCAGCTTAGAACAACCTGCAGCAACAGCGCTACTCCGTCATCAAGGAAGGCCAGGACAGCAACATTTTTTTTTTTTACAGTCAAAGGGGGGGAGCATCCCCACCTGAATTTTCATTAAAACTGGCCGTCAGCAGGCCGAGCTGTTTGTGTACATGAGAGAAAAAAAAACAGTTTTACATTGGAGAGAAAGAGAGGCACCAAGACTCGACTACAGACTGACCACTGCTCGGTAGCCTACAGCGCCATAGAGCTGCTCCTTCCTTGCATTGCATCTGCAGCCGAGAGAGAAATGGTTGGAGGTCGTTGAACACTACATCATTACGGTGTTTCCAGATTTGCCAGCAGCAGAGGAGAATATAGCAGTCGAAGTGGAGGGCAGGAATATGGTCAGGTTTTGGAAGTTTCCAAATTTCAGTGACGGTAGCAGTGGCAGGGATCTGCACTCCTGTTGCTGACCAGGAAGAAGCAGAGTGAGGACAACGTAGTATTAGGTGATCTGCAGTTTCTTCCCCATTGTGGCACAACTCACAAGTAGCCGACTCAACAATGTTCTTCCGATACAGATTGGACCGGCACTGAATTCTCTCCTGAATGAGCAGCCATGCGAAGAAGCGAGCTTTGGGAGGAGCAGGCGTTTTCCAAGCAAACATGTAAAAGGGGCAGCTGTGTTCCTCGTCGTGTACCATGGCCTTGTAGATAGAAGCAGAGCGTAGTTTCCCAGAGTGGTCAATGAAAGGGCTGTTGCGGACATCGTCCCCCACGTGGAGCTCAATGGTGTCAACAATTGACTGAACTTCCATCAGTTCCTGTTCGGCTGTGTGGGAGAGGCGTGGCACCATGTGAGCAGCCAGTCCACGGGTCACAACTTCACTAACCGTCAGGTTTCTGTTGGTGCATGTGACTGAGAAGGACGGGGTAAGCTGAGGCAAGGTCACCGGCCGGGAGCCAGACATCTTCCCAGAAGGAGGTGGTGGTGCCGTCCATGATGGTCACCGTAGTGAGGGAGCGGCAAGTGGGCATCAGCTCGGCAATGGAGTTCCAGTGAGAGCCAGCTATGTCTCCAGTCATTGTAACCGTATTAACACGATCACGGATCCATTTTGCCCAGGCAGAGTCTCCGGGGGTGTGGATACGGTGCAACAACTTGAGCAGTAGGCATTTGTTCTGTGTGGTCAGTTGCCTTAGGCCAAGCCCACCCTGCTCTCTCGGTTGGCAACATTTGTCCCAAGCAACCAAGCAGAGAGCCCCACTCGTTGTATCAGAACCTGCCCACAGGAATGCACACCGCCTAGCTTCAATTGAGTCCACTGTGCCCTGAAGTAGCAACATTGCGGACACAATGTATGTTGGGATGGCGTCAAGCACGGCATTGACTAGGACACATCTTCCCATTGGGTTGAGGAGGGATGCTCGCCATCCAGATAAATATTTGTCAATTTTCCCAATCAGTGGAGCAAAGGCAGACAGATTCAGCTTGACATTGGACAGAGGCAAGCCCAAATATGTCTGAGGAAAACCCTCGCATTTGCACCCAAGGGTTGAGATCAGGGTTGGGAGGTTAGCATCATCCACGTGCATCGGCACAACAGTACTCTTGCTGAAATTAATATGCAGGCCAGCGGCGGTAGAGAAGAGACGCAGCAGCTCTTTCAGTTTGGTCATGTCTTCAATGTCAGCACGGAGAAGAATCAAGGTATCGTCCGCGTATTGGAGGACCGGACATGGCTGGTTGGCTACAAGTGGGTGACAAACTGATCCATCATTTTTTATCATCATTTGCAGAACATCGGCAACCAACAAGAATAGGTAGGGTGAGAGTGGGTCGCCCTAACGGAGTCCTTTCTTGCAGGTGAACCACGGACCGGGGCAACCGTTGACGAGTATTGCAGACTTTGATGTGGTGAGGATGTGTTTAATCCATGCTATCCATTGTGCCGGGAAACCTCTAACAGCCATGATGTGCATCAGTCCATCCCAATCAACGGAGTCGAACGCTTTCGCAAAATCAAGTTTCAAGACAAGGGTGGGCACCTTCCTTTTGTGGCAGCATTGGACGAGTTCCATGGCATAAATGAAGTTTTCCGAGATCGATCTTCCTTTCAAAAAGCCGGTCTGGTCAATGTTGATGAGGCGAGTGATCTGTTGCTGCAATCTTGTAGTGAGCATTTTGGCCAGAATTTTCAGGGGGCAGTTTTGTAGACAGATAGGCCGAAAGGATGATGCAGTTCTGGCGTCACTTTTCTTGGGCAAGAGAACCATGTACGCTCTGTTCAGTCTCTCTAAATCTGCAACTCCATCATAGAATTCCTGCACAAACTGCATGACACGGGGCCCAACCGTACTCCAGCTAGCATGATAGAAACCGGGCCCGAAACCATCTGGCCCTGGGGCGCTGCACCTGTTCATCTGCCGGACAGCGGCATGGGCCTCGCTGGAGGTGAACGGGGCAGTGAGCGCGTCGACATCGACACAGGGTGGTTCCGGGTAAACCGCTTGCAGGTCGAACAGCCACTGTGTTGTATCTTTTGTCCCCATGATCCCAGCAAAATATTGGGTGAGGGCCTGCGTCTTTGCATTATGGGCAGTCAGCGGCACGCCATCAACCTTGATTAGCTTGATTTGGTTTCGCCGTAGCTTCTGAGTAGCCTGTGCATGGTGAAACTTTGTGTTTGCATCTCCTTCCTTGATGGCCTGAAATTTCCCACGTTGCTTCCAATATGCCGCGCGCTCACGAACGATGAGCGCGAGGTGTTCCCGACACGTATCCCGGACATAGGCTTCTCCTGCAGACAAAGGGCGATCTTCCTCGAGCACGTCAAAGAGGTAAATAAGGAGCTTGCAGTTTTGTAAGAGGAGAGGAGGGTATTTGTGTTTCCTGTGCCAAACCTTTGCAGCGCACCGGACAGCTCTGAGGCTGCCAGCGAGGTGGCCTGCAGCGCCACCGCGGGCAAGAGCAGAGTACCAAGCCGGGAGTACCGTGGGTAGGAAGTCAGAATGGTGTAACCAGGCATTCTCGAAGCGGAAGGTGTTAGGCTTGGGAATGTTTGTGGAAATGGAGGCTAGCAAGGGTGTGTGATCTGAGGTGGAGCGAGTGAGTGAAGTTAAAGTAGTGTTGGGGAAGAGCATGCTCACGGGGAGATTGAGAAAGATACAATCGAGCCGGGCGAGGGTTGGGTGTTCACGGTTGTTGGACCACGTAAACAACCGGTCGAGAAGAGGGAGCTCAACAAGCTCGAGAGTGTTTATGGTAGCGTTGAAGGAGTCAGCCAGAGCGGAGTTGAAGTTTTCATTGTTCTTGTCGTTTGTGTCGCGCAACAAGTTGAAGTCACCAGCTAGGAACCAGGGCCGTCAACATGAGCAGCAACGTCTAGCAGGGAGGAGAGGAACTCAGCGGAGTGGCGGTGATCTGATCAGCGGGGGCATAAACTGGATATCCGTGGTGGTCGAGGCGAGCGTGGTGGTGAGTGTGTATTGGCGTTGGCTGTAGGAGATCAAAGTGAAAGCGTTTTGATCCCAGGCTGTCACAAGCCCACCTCTGGAGCCGGTGGCATCAAGGGAGTGGTGGGTTAGCAGGTTTGGAGGGAGGGAGGTACAGTGGCGGAGCTATAGGGTGGACAGGGTGGGCCGCGGCCCACCCTGAGATTTTGGTTGCGGCCCACCCCCACCCTGTTCCCAGCCCAGCCTGTTGAGAAAAAGAAGATTGGCGCGTGCGAACGAGCCGAGACCGACGCGATTGAGCGGGCGCGAAGGCGAAGCGAAGCCGTCGAGCAGGCTAGGGTTGGCCGCGTCCGCCGACGACGGCGATTCGGTGGCGACGGGCCGACGGCGAGCAGCGGCGTGCGGCCTCTCCTCCTCGGCTCCCCCCGTCCCCCGCGGCGGGCTCTCCTCCACCCTCTCCTCCCCTGCACCCTCTCCTCCCCTGCGGCCTGCACGGCGACGGTGACCCACGGAGCGCCGTGCGCGCCTGCTCCCCTGCGCGGTGAGCCGAGCCGCCGAGGGCGGTGGCGACGGCGCGATGCTCAGCGACAGCGACTGCTGCCCTGCGCCAGTGACAAGGTTCTGCTCAGCTCGGCTGCTCCCCTGCCCTCTTCACTTTTCAGTCTTCAATTGCTTTGTTATTCAAATTCAATCCAATTTCAGTTGACGAATTGCAAAATGGACATTAGGATTTGCTGATTTAGGTAGTAGATTAGTAAAATTTGGCCATTTGTATTGCGGATTGGTGAAAATGAAGAAAAAAGATGGAGATATTGCATCTCTTTTTCGGAAAATGGCAGATTAGTGACATTTGGCCGATAAAAAGAAGAAGAAGTAGTCTCTTATTTTGTTGTCATCATTTTAATTGTGTAGGCTCGTAACGAACCATATTGTTGATTTACTATGTTTGCAAGACATTTTATCTAAGTTATCAAACTTCTATTGTATGTTGACCTTCAAGTTTGTTGTGCGGCGATTTTTTTTTTTTTGTCGGCCCACCCTAGCTCCGCCACTGGGGAGGTAGCAGCTTTGAACCTATCGATGTCGCTGATCTTAGTTTCCTGGAGGCAAATAATAGTTGGGGAGGAAGGAGCAAGGGTGTCGCGGACCAGGTTAGTTTCACCTAGACCACGCACATTCCAGGAAACAACATTGATTTGTTTAACACTATCAGCCATAAGAAACAAGGGGGCACCTGGATAGATTAAAGTGCAGGAAAATAGAAGCATAGTAGCACATACGTACAGAGGGGAATATTAGAACAGAGAAAACTACAAAGAGAAACGTAAGGTAGCTGGAGCATGAGAGGGGGCTCGGCACGCAGGCCGTAGTAGGAGGAAGAGTAAGCTAACGCACTACGATTGCTAATGGGAAGTGGCAGAGCAACCATGCGTTGAAGTTGTCCCTTGTGACTCATTCTGCATTGGCGATCACCAGGTCAAGGCCACGGGCAGCCACATCGCCCAGTCCAGCAACGACAACCAGGTTGCGCAGGTCACGGTTGGCCATCGGCTTCTTCTTCTTGGCCATCAGGTTCTTCTTCTTGACAAACTGTTGCAGTTCCTTGGAGCATCCCTTGAGGTTGTTCTGTATTGCTTTCAGCTGCACGGCACGCGTAGTCATGTCAACGAAGAGCTATGGTTCCTTCTTTTGCAAGCCGAGCACTTGGGCGCTTGACGATCGTTGGCACTGGCTGCACACGCCGGACACTGGCACGGCGCTGGCGGGAGCGTGTACGTGAGGCGCCACCCATGCTTGGAGGTGGCGAGGATGGCGGCTGTGGGGTAGAGTGGGTGTGTGGTGGTGGGCTTTGTGGTGACAGCGGAGGGGATGGCGGGGGTGATGGCTGCTCTGCAGAAGGCACGTCAGTCTCGTTCGTACCAAGTGAGGAGCAGGGGAGTTTTGCGAGGGCTCGGCGTGGTGGTGCGCTGCGATGGCATGGTAGGGGGGTAGGCATGGATGGCATTTCCCGATGGTTGAGCTGCGCGGCCTTCGGCCAAATCCTGACAACAGACACTCTGACCACACATCCACCGCCTCTAGGTGTTCTGATCCAAACAGCATCCGGGACATCTGCCTCATCATCCTCAAATTCAATCACCACACGGACAGACGAGAAATCAAAAACCGGTAAGGCAGGTTGGGTCAATTTCCATGACAGTGCCCAAACAACGCAGTGAGGCATTGATGTGCTCCGGGAACCAATGTTCAATCGGGAAATCGAGCACCGAGAGGTAGGCAAGCCAATCAGGTGTATGCTGAAATCTGTTGTCTGTCTCTTCTGATCTTTCTAGCTCAAGCCGCACACCATTATGCAGGAATGGACTGAAATGCATAGCAGCCTCTCTGGACTCAACATCATGGAAACGTGCCAGGAGGGCACCCCTGGAAGAAGGCAACAACTCGAACTGAATCGGCCCAACCTCATGCTCAATGGCCTCTCTGATAAAAGATGCAGGATTTGCCACCGGTGGCAATAGGAACACATATGCATAGCTTTTTCATAGGCATAGGCATAGCTTTTTCAAAAGATCCCATAAACATAGCTGTGTGCGAAGTGTGAACCAGAAATCAAGTTGAAGCATGGCACAGTAATGCAGGGGCAGGCAAAAACGAATATTAGAACCAAAGCAGGATGTGGTGGAAACAGAATCGAAGCAGCAGAGCGCGGAGACGTACCTGGAGAGAGCACCGACAACCGGCGACGGAGACTGCAGAGGGAAGAAGCAAGCAGTAACCGAGGAACCACACGAGGGCAGGAAGGGAAGAGGAACCAAACAAAGAAGATGATCGGAGCGTGAGGAGGAGGAAGAAACGGAATCGAAGCAGAATGCAGAGGAAAGAATAAAGGAATGAGGAACACACCTAGAAGGCACGCCGGCGAGCAATCCCCGGCGATGGAGGCGGCAGAACAGAGACCCGAGAAACCGAATCGGAGCGTGAGGAGAAGGAAGAAAAGGAATCGAAGCACAATGCAGAGAAAAGAAAAAGGAATGAGGAACACACCTGGAAGGCACGCCGGCGACCAATCCCCGGCGATTGAGGCGGAGGCCGGGGGAACCGAGGTGAGCGGAGGAAGAAGAGAAAAGCGTCGGCGCCACGGGGATTGATGGAACCGACATACACCGCCGAGTCACCATTCGACACATGCGGCGCACCACCGGGGCTGAAATGATGCGAGCGGCAGGCCCAAACGAAAATCACAGCAGGCCGGCCAAGAAGGTGAGCCGCAAAAGTGCATCCCAAGTTCCCAACGCACTGCCGGATGGCTGGCCCACCAGCGTGCACACGTTGCCCACGGGTGTAATTTTTACAATTTGATCCTTTTTAAAAAAGTTTTTCACATATAGACCCTTGAGAAAAACATGTCCAGAAATGGACCCTTTTCTGAACGCCGTGTGATTTGGCGCTCAAGTTGAACTGATGGGCGCCGTTATAATTGGCGCTCACACTAGCCACGTCAGCAGGCGGGCACTCGGTCGTTTTGCTGACTTGGCAGGGGGGTGGGCGCACAAAATTTCTTTCTTTCTTCCCCTCTTCTTCCTTTCTTCATTCCAGTCGCTCCACAGCAACTGCAGTCCGCAGCCCATGTCCACCTTAAAGTCGGCCTAGTTGGAGTACTCATTTCATTTCATTCTATTTTATTAGTCTTTCATATTTTTTCCCCTTCTCTGTAACATTTTTTTAGCTTTCATATTTATTTTTTCCTTATCTTTAACATTTTTTAAGTAGCATATAATGGATAAGGACATGTTTGGGTGTAGTTTTTTAAAACCAAAATATCAAAAAAAAAAAAAGATGGTTTTAGCATAGTTTAGAAAAGAGAGATCATGAGTGGTGTTTTTAAAACTCCAAAATGGTTGCATTTTTAGCAATACTATGGTTTTTTAAAACTATAAAAAATTTACATCCAAACACCTTCATGCCTCTTAAAACTAAATTATTTTGCAAAACCGTACTATTCTTACAAAACTCTAAAAATATTTTGTATCCAAACATGGCCTAAGCTGAAATATGAAAGGAATCATCGGCTCGTCCATCCGATGTTTTTTATTGAGCTATTTGGTCGCTTTGTACCTTTTTTTTTTTTTAAAAGCAAACATCTTGCGAGTATATCAAATTAAATTCAAATTTGCAAGCGTGTGGATTCATAAATTGTATTCGCGTGAAAAGTAGAAAAGTGGCTCCGATAAGTTGTAAGCCCATTCCTCGAAACTCATTAAAAATAACTGGATTAAAGCATGCATGAATGGTTTGTAGATATCCTTCGTGCTGTTAACCAGACTTGGAGCTTAAAATCAAACGAGCCTCATATTTCAAGGTTGCACCAGACGACATGTTTAAGGAAATTTCTCACCAATAAAATGTAAAGTTAACATGACTTGTTCATTGTTCAGAAAAAAAAAAACATGACTTGTTGGGTAATTCAATCATGGGCCTGGCTGCAAGCAAACTGAATAGCTGCAGCTGAAACAAAGGAGAAATGGACTAAATCATGAAACTTCTTGCTACAATGGTCTTCTGGAGATTCGGTCCAAGCATTACATAAGATGACTTAGTCTTCTGGAGAACTCAGACGACTCACGAGAGCATTCAGCACCACCTACGACACGATTCACAAGAGCGGCTCATGGTTCAAGGGTGACCTATCACAAGTGTGAAACGTGTTACTTGAAGGAAATATGAGAGCTTTATCATCGTAATGCAAAATTTTATTTCAACTAATGTATGAAAGCATTTGCTAACCGGATGGCCAGATGATGAGGCCGTTGAACATCCGCAAAGTTGGCTAATATTGGACCGGCTAATGTTGCATTGCCTATTTATTAGCTACACGTCCATCAGCCAGTAAAGAATAATTCATTTTTAAAATATGATGCGATTGATAGCTAAGCTCGTGCAACTAGGATACCTGAATGGCAGAGTTGACGTACCCGTTAAACTCACAAAACTCCTTAATCGTAATTACTAGCACATCACTCTTTCACCGTAACCTATCCGTCAAACCATGTTCTCTCAAATTTTTTCAGTTTTAGTACCTCCTCCCGAGGCTGCTCCACTCGTGTGGACTCAAAATTCAGTCGGTGTCTCCTCAGAGGGCCTGCCTCATCTCTTCCGGTCACCTCAGAATTCTTGGTGGATGAGCTGCTGAAGTCCAATTATGTTATTAGGCAACTATAGAACTGAAAAATAGATTGCAAAGTAGAAAAGCTTCAGTCAGAATCACCCAGGTAGACCTGCCTGCGACCATTATGCACACAAACTTTTGAAAGTTTGAAAGGATGTTCGGTGTAGTTAGGTTGTAGAGGGCATCACAAACAGTACTCTGTCTATCTCAGAATGTACAGAGTTTAAATTTTGTCTCAAAATCATGGAGGTGGAGGAAGATAACTTGGAGAAGCAATTCGTCTAAAAAATGTCGCCTCAAACCATCCGGAATCGATCAATTTGGTGGAGGAGATTGGATGGGAGGGAGAAGGAGGCGCCGGCTGTTCTGTTCGTGTGTGCGACTGGAATGAAGGGAGAAGAGAGGAGGAAAGAAGGAAAGACCGACCTTTTGTGTGCCCGGGGTGGGCGCCAAATCATTTGGCGCCCACCCCCTGCCATGTCAGCAAAATGAGCGAGTACCCGCCTGTTGACGTGGCTAGGGTGAACGCCAATTATAACGGCGCCTATCAGTTCAACCTGAGCGCCAAATCACACGGCGCTCAGAAAAGGGTCCATTTCTGGACATGTTTTTCTCAAGGGTCCATATGTGAAAAACTTTTTCAAAAAGAACCAAATTGTAAAAATTACACTTGCCCACGGACTGGCCGCCGAACGGGAAATTCGCACACAGCAGGCCGGCGAAGAAGGTGAGGCCTCGAAGACGATGGACCGCGACCGGCGAGCCGCAAAAGTGCATCGCAACGCACTCCCGGATGTCTGGCCCACCAGCGTGCACGCGTTGCCCACGGACTGGCCGCCAAACGGGAATTGATTTGGAAGAAATCTATTTTGCCTCCCTCAACTCTTGCCTGAGTCCGATTTTCCTCCCTCTACTACAAAACCGGGTAAGATGACTCCCTCAACTCTTACAACCAGATTTTTTTCCTCCCTCGGCAGTTTTGGATGGTGGTTTCGCTGACGTGGCACAGTGGACCCCACATGTCAGATAACACGTCATTTTTTCTTCTTTTTTTTCTCTCTTCTTCTCTCTTTCTCCGCGACGTCCTCGACGACGCAGGCGTGGGCGGCCGCGCCTCCCACTCCCTCCGGCTCAAGCGCCCCTCCGGCCGCCCGCAGGGCAAGCTCAACGTCCGCGTCGCCGTCAAGGAGCCCAAGCGCTACTACGACCCCAACCTTCACCCGGCGCCGGGGTACGCCTTCTCCGCGCGCGACCCCTACGGCCCCGCCGCCGGCCGTACACCGCGGTGCCACCGGCGGGGTACCCTGCTGCTGCGCCCTACGGCTCCGCGCCTCCGCTGGCCGGGTACCCTGCCGCCTCGCCCTACGCCTCCGCGCCGGCGTACAGAGCCGCCGCCGCCACTCCTCCCGTCGTCGTCGCCGCGGTGCCATTTCATCGAACACCTTGGACGCATCAGCTTGGTGGTGCTCCTCCTCCTCCTCCGCCACCACTGAAGCCGCCGTCCAACAATCAGGGCTCTCATGCTCCGCGGCGGCATCTTCGTCTTCGTCTTCTTCGTTGAGTGCCGAGCGGGTTGCGGCGGAGCCCGCGATGGTGGTGATCGTGGGCGCCACGAGCACCGGCAAGACGAAGCTGTCCATCGACGCGGCGCGAGAGCTCGGCAGGGAGGTGGTGAACGCCGACAAGATCCAGCTCTACGCCGACCTCGACATCACCACCAACAAGGTGCCTCTCGCCGACCGCCTCGGCGTCCCGCACCACCTCCTCGGTGTCGTCCGCCGCGATCGAGGGCATCAACGCCAACACGCGGGACCTGGTAGCCGCGCAGGTGGACAAGATCCAGCGCATGGCCGACGCATGGGGCTGGCCCGTGCAGCGCCTCGACGCCTCGGCCACCGTCCGCACGCGCCTTGACGGTGCTAACCCCGCCGCCGAGTCAGCGTCCTGGGAGCGCGACGTCTGCGGGCCCGGCCTCGCCGCCATCTGGAGCTTCCTCGCCGACCAGACGACGCCGCGGGACATCAATGTCGACGACCATGGCGAGATGGAGGCGGAGGTTGGAGGAGGAGCACCATCGAGCTGATGCACCCAAGGTGTTCGACGAAATGACAAGGGGAAGAGGAGGGAAGGAAGACGATGACGTGGCATCTGACGTGTGGGCCCTACTGCCACGTGTACAAAACCGCCTGGAAAAACAGCCCAGGGAGGAAAAACATCCGGTTTCACGAGTTCAAGGAGCCATTCTACCCGGTTTTGTAGTTCAGGGAGGAAATCCGGACGCAGGCAAGAGTTGAGGGAGGCAAAGTAGACTTCTTCCAATTGATTTCTGGCAAAGACATAGCTTTTCCAACTTCATTTTTGGCCCACCAGCGAAACGCACGGGATATTGTTGGGTGGTCTGCAATTAGACCTTGGGTGGTCTTCATCATCGATCTGCAGCTGCTGCTAGGATACTCATATTCTACTGGTGTTCTACGGCTTTTCACATTCGGTAGCAGGCACACGAGGATGTTGTGATTATGGCATGAAAATTTGAGGCAAAACTAACAGGAACTAGGATGTATTCTGCAACGTAATGACAGTAGACGACTGGTTGCAAAAGTAGCAAGCATATGCACTTCCCTTCTAATTATTCGAATGAACAGATCAATACAATAGGCCAATAGCCTCCGAGGGGTGGCTTGAAATGACAGAGATGGAAACAAATTCGCTGAGGACCGTCCGCAAAAGGTCACTGTGCAGTGGATGAACGACGCGTGGACTGGTAGCGGCATCTACCAAGAGCAGCGATTGGGCTTCGCTCCCGCAGGCCGACACTCTCGGCTATCGGCTCCCTCACTCGGTGCCTCCGGCTCACCGCTGCTTCAATTAGCATATGCCCGCTCGTAATCGGAACCAGTTGTGTTGATTCTTCTTCGCCGTTGGACGACGCACTGACGCAGGCAACCAAAGACGCCATGGAAGGATCCAGGGACTAGTAAAAGGACGCCGCAGTACATCATCGCCTACAGGAGGAAGATTGGATGCGGAAGGAGGTCGTTGCCGTTCTTTGGCGCAGTTGATGGCGAATCCTGCTCTTGCAGGCGGCGGCGCCGGTGTCGGATCGAGCCTTTCCTTTGTTTCGCTGTAACTGCGCCTGGAGACAAAAGTAACGGTTGCTGGAGCCACCGATCCAATCGTTGCTTCCGTTGGATGCCTCTACCATGTCGACGCGTCGGTCATCCAAGCAGGGTCCGTACGGTGACCTTTTGCAGACGGTTCGTTGTGAATTTTTTTCGAACAGGGATCTCTCACCTTCTGTTTTTTTTTATTACACAGTACAACTAAGACACTCACAACGCACGCACACTCACCCCTATGAATGTACATACGCAAACTCTACCTCTATGAGCATCTTCGAAGACTGAGCCGGCAAATCCTCCAGATTGACGAAGTCACCACTGGCGCCTCGCTGTCGACGGCCACGTCGCCTACCGCTGAAAGCACAAATGCCGTTAAATCCTAGAAAATTCGCTCCCACCGGGAGTCGAACTCAGGACCTCAAAGCTGCTATTCGGATGCCTTAACCACTAGGCCAAGACCCCTTTCACTCTCTCACCTTCTGTTTAATTCCTGGCACCTTGAGGACCTTATTATTCACCTCTCTTTTTCTGCAAGAAGGATATGGCAGAACAAGAAGATTAGGTACAGTACCATACATAACCTACAATCACTTAGATATGGCTTCGCAAAAATTGACTCATCAAAATTGGCTGTGGAACCATAACTGTTGAAACAGAATAGCAAGAGCAAGATGACCCTAATGCTTAGATCAGTATGGGACTCATGCACATTTTGGGGGTGTTCGGCGCATGGAGGTCTAAATTTTAGAGGGGTCTAAATTCTAGATAAGCTATATTAAATAAAGTTGAATTACAAAATTAACTACAGAACCCTGGTCTAATTCGGGAGACGAATCTAATGAAGGTAATTAAGCAATGATTAGATGATGGCTACTGTAGCATTACTGTAACAAAACATAGATTAATTAGGCTCATTAGATTCGTCTCCTAAAGATGTACCCATGTGTAAAAAGGTTTTGTCATTAAATTTTATTTAGTACTAGATTCTCTTTGTTTAAAGGCCTTTAAAATTTAGCGCTAAAAGAAACGAACAGGGCCTTTATCGAACACGTGTAGGGCGTCTGCTGTGCATGTGGTGCTGGCGTGCTGCTGGAGTTTGGCCACTCGCACGCCTGTACTCACTACTCACAAAGGTAACCAAACATTCTCACAAACACTTTGCATGCACAGGAGGGGAAGGGGGAGGAGGACCATGAGCCTGGGTCGTGATCGTTGTCTCGTGGAGGTGGGAGGGCGTCCATGGCGAGGCAGTGTTGGCCGTCGGGACCGTGTTCCCTGTGGCGCGGCCGCTGCTCCTACTCGAACACACTCGGATTCATGACAAGTGGATGGAGACGGGGATGGTGAGGAACTGAGGATGACTTACCAGTACCTACACGGTCGAGATGAAGCGGCCACTCGGGCAGCGAGCGGCGGCCGAGCAGGAGCGGAGTCACTCTCCCGCTAATTAACAGCAAGAAGGCTAGCACTTGTTTGCGGCGAAGCTGACGGTGCCCTTGGCGGTGTCGAAGGTGACGCGCGTGCCCTGCTGCTGCACGTTCCCGATGATGGACACGGCCGCGTTGGTTGGCGTGAACGCCAGGCAGTAGGTGCCGATGCCGTCGACGGGGATGAGATAGTTCTTCGCTGGCAGCCGCAGCGTACCGTCGTCCTCGAACCGCAGCGCCACCGCTGGCACGTCCACGCTGGTCCGGTCCGATAGGTTGGTGTCGAACAGCGACACCCCGGGCCCGGACGTGCGGGTCAGCGAGGGCGTGACGCGGACGAAGGCATCACGCAGCGCGGCGAAGGCTGAGACCTGGAGTCGCGTGACGGGGTGCCGGAGTCCACGATGACGCCGCCGATGCCGGAGGCGTCCATGGCGAAGGCCAAGGTTGGGATGGTCAAGCGCCTGCCCGCCCACAGAGATGCCAGCGAGGCCGATCTGTAGAAAGTGTTGTTGCGCGGGCTGCGGAGGAGCGGCGCCGTGACGGCGTCCGGGTCGCTGGCGCCGTCGCCGAACTGGAGCGTGGACTCGGCGGGGGAGTCGCGGTCCACGAGGCAGTAAGAGAAGGTGGTGGCGGAGATCTGGGACGGGAAGGAAAGCGGGCCGGCGCCGAGCGCGAGCAGCCCCGTGGCGCCGACGAAGAGGCCCTCGTCGTCGTGGCCGCACCCATGGCGACGTTGCTGATGGGCGGGTGAGTCGCCCAGCGTCAGCGTCTCGGTCGCAAAGTCCCTGACAGTGTAGGAGCCGTCGCCGTAGGCCAACCTCGTAGAGGCAGGCCCAGTGGATTTGCGGCAGGCGGTGGCGGCGGCGTCGAGGTCGCGGCAGCGCGGGCCGTCGCAGGGCACGAACACGGTTCTTTTGAGAAACTTCCACACCACTTGCCACTGAAGCAGGGCGACGATTTTTTTTTTTTATTTTTTTTTTTTTGTTGAACTGAAGCAGAGCGACGATTTTTTATTAAAGTCGATTCAAAGCGGTTAACATATCAAAAAACAAACTCGGGGCATTCGAATTCAAGCCTGTCTCAATTCAATTTGAAGTGAATTCGAAATGACCCAGATGGCTGATTAACCTTATTAGGGGGCAGCGTATCCTATGAGAACCAGGTTCGTGCGAGAACTATGAGAACTCTAATCTGGGTCATATGATCTTGATCCAATGATGCGCTTGAATTCAGGTGGGAGGGGGGATTTACAAAATCACCGTCCACTTAATCATACTTTTGCAAATTCCCTCTCCCACCTCTCCCTATACGCCCTCCTTGGATCAAGATCATGTGACTCATATTGGAGTTCTCATAGTTCTCACACGAACCTGGTTCTCATAGGATACGTTGTCCTTATTAGGGAGTAGTATAATTGAAAAAAAATATTATATGACACCGTTGGCTTTTTTCGTTACTTTAACCATTTGCTTTATTCATAAAACTTGTGCAAATAGCTAAATGTATAAGTTAATATTAAAATGCTTTTATGATATATTTAACAATATTATCAATATCCTCGCAAAAAAAAACCAATATTATCAATATACATTTCACGTTAAACAACTAATTATGTTCATATAGATTGTTTGTCAAAGTTTAACAAAAAAATCAACGGTGTCATATAATTAAAAACCAAGGGAGTAGAGATTATAGGTGTGCAAAATTTTACATTTTGATTAAATATAACGGCTGCACGAGGCTTTTACATCTGATAAATCACAGGTGTGAAAGCTGTTAACCATTTCTACAGATCGTGTGTGCAAGCTGTTACATCTCCAGTCAATTATCCTTTCAGAAATGACATGGTTGCCAACTCTACAGCAAAGATTTCTGAACCTTACACCGGACAGTGAAAGATAAGGCACGGATCAGAGGATGAAACAATGTGAACTGCTAATACATTCAGTAGTAAAAGGTAGGAGCACTAAAGGAAATTTAGTGGCCAATATACGAACAGATATTAACAGATACTAACTGATACTGTTACTCATACAAGTTAGTGGCCAATGTGAATTGCAATTAACTGATACTGTTACTCATACAAGTTCTGAACCGGACAAGACAGCCGAACCAGGAGCTATGTCAACACCCAATAAAGAAGGTGCAAAGTAAATTTGATAGTAAGCCAATCAGATTGGTATCAAACAATGCCATGCTACATCAAAAATCAAATATTCAACAAATTGTGGCTCTATGGATACTGTAAACAGTTCTTTGCCTAGTGCGGTCTCCAAGTAGCATGTTGATTCCATGGCGTTCCTTGGTGAGGTTGTGGTCTGTGGGGAGGTGGAGGCTGAAATGGCAGAAGTGGAAGCAGTTGCCCTTGAAGAGGTGGAGACTGAATACCTGGCACATTTGGATGTTGTGGTCCGTGGGGAGGTGGAGGCTGAAATGGCACAAGTGGAAGCAGTTGCCCTTGAAGAGGTGGAGGCTGAATACCTGGCACATTTGGATGTTGTGGTCTGTGGGGAGGTGGCGGCTGAAATGGCACAAGTGGAAGCAGTTGCCCTTGAAGAGGTGGAGGCTGAATACCTGGAACATTTGGATGTTGTGGTCTGTGGGGAGGTGGCGGCTGAAATGGCACAAGTGGAAGCACATGCCTTTGAAGAGATGGAGGCTGAATACTTGGAACATTTGGAGGTTGTGGTCTGTGGGGAGGTGGCGGCTGAAATGGCACAAGTGGAAGCGGTTGCCCTTGAAGAGGTGGAGGCTGAATACCTGGAACATTTGTAGGTTGTGGTCTGTGGGGAGGTGGTGGCTGAAATGGCACAAGTGGAAGCGGTTGCCCTTGAAGAGGTGGAGGCTGAATACCTGAAACATTTGTAGGTTGTGGTCTGTGGGGAGGTGGTGGCTGAAATGGCACAAGTGGAAGCAGTTGCCCTTGAAGAGGGAGAGGCTGAATACGTAGCACATTTGGAGGTTGTGGTCTTCCAGGCGGCCTTGCCCCATAATGGGGCCCTGGAGATCTGTAGGGGTTGAATGGCGGAGGCCATACCCCATACTCGCTAACTGGAGACCTACGGGTGTTGAGTGGCAAAGGCCTTAACCCATAAGAACCTTCTGCTGACCTGGAAGGGTCAGGCAGTGGACGACTTTGTAGTGGAGTTCTGAACCCTGAAGGATCAACAGGATGTTGCAGGCTTTTGGTAGTTCTGGAGCCTGTTTCTCTTGGAATAACATGTGGAGATCTGGGCGTCTGACCACCTGCAACCCCTGCTTTTCCAGAAACTGAAGGTTTGTCACCTCCAGATCTTGGTCCCTGGAAACACAATATCAAAATCATATTGGCAGAAAGGTCCAAATAACAAAACTAAATATAAAAATAGATGAGATATCACAATACGTTTGCTGCAAAATCTTTGTTCTCTTTTATAGGAGTAACTCTATCTAGAATGTTGAAATGTTAGAGAAGATATACAACGGAAGTAACTCCATGTCAAATTAGCACAGATTGGAATCTGGAACTATGCAACACATAAGGTATCCATGGATTGTAAAATGTAGTTTGATTTCATTAGTTTACTTAGCTAACAAGTTAGGCCAGACATAAGTATCAGATTAGCATTTATTATAGCCTTCGTGGTACCAGTAACTTTGAACTTGTTCTCACTGGGTATATGCTGCAGAGGAACTTTAACAATTTATCTTTCAAAAGCATGACAAAAAAATAGAAAATAGAAAATAGCCATACGTTTATCTTGGCACCAGTCTTCTGTTGAATTTCTTGAAGAGTTGTCCTCTTCACTAGGCGCACCTGCACCATACAGAAATCAATACCCATTTATTCATACAAGTACAAAAAGAGCCAGTTTTTTCCTAACCAGATTATGACCTAGATTGTGCCTAAAATTCAACTCTAGTGGAGAATAACTAAGAGCCTGATAGGACAATCCTCAAAGCATATGTATGTGAAGTAACGGAAACAGCCCTTGATCAAATCACAAAGACTGATATAACATGCATAGTGTTACTTGGAAATTACAGTAACATTGTCATATGATTGTTGTTTGAAACATAAACATTCCCGTGATTAGGTGCCCTCTACTTTAATCCACCCAAATCTGAGTAGAGAAAATTCAACTACAGAAAAGCTAGTCAACCTGATTAGTGGGGAGAACCAAGTAGTCCTCATTAGCCTGCAAAATAAGTACAATGACTTATGCAAATACATATCAAACGAATAGAAAATCATGCTAAAGCTAACAAATAAAGGACCTTCGAGAGGACATCATCAATCAAATTCTGTGCCCTCTCTCTCTCTTTTTTAGTCCCCGTAATTGAGACGGCAGTGAAAGGTGAAGCTTCACCAGCCTTATTGGTATCCACATGTATTTTAGTTGATGACCTCATTTGTAGATCTCTAATGGTATCTCCACAAGGGCCCAACAGAGCAGGAACCTACAAACACATTACAGATTAAAGTAAAATGGTTAAAAACCAATACAGATATATAGTGCAGCGCTGAAATTTATAGTACCTTATATGTAGGTATTTCCATATGTCCCTCTGACACAACAAGTTCACCATCATTTTCCTTTGATGTCTCTTGATTTCCAGTCACACGACGAATTCGAAGGCGTTTTCTCCATACATGGGCCTAAACCGTTTTCATTGTATGAATTTAAGGGAATGATGTGAAATGTAAAGAACAAAAAGTATACTTACTTCACTGGATGTGCCAGCATTCTTATCATGGGCTTTATTCACTTTTCGAGCAACATTCACATCCTTGTCACTGCAGAAAAAACGCTAGTCAGAATGTGTAGAAGCTAAATTCCTGAATACTAATTTGCAATTTACCTCTCATCATCGCTTAAATCATCAAGAAACGTCTTTATTTTGGAAAACACGAGATTCTGGTTTGTTAGTCCAGAAACAGATGTGTGCCTTTCCAGAAACAGAAGGTGCTGAGGATTGCTGGTGCAAATTTTACAAAAATATCAAATGTAATGAATCTTGCAGGCACAAAGAATCCAATGTATGTACACATGAAGAAAAATAAAAAATGTTATGAGTCTCTTACATCTGAAAAGAGGTGCCAATTCTTCTTTTAATCAATTGTTGTGTGGGAGAAATATGAAATCCTGTTTTTGGAGCAGACAAAACCTTCTTGTTCTGTTTGACAAAAAAAAAATGATATGATGCTCAAAAATACTGACCGAGTAGTTTGATAAAAAAAAAAGAATAGTGTGCATTTTACGGTTTACCCCCTTTTTCACCA
This sequence comes from Eragrostis curvula, assembly GCA_007726485.1. Taxonomy (NCBI): domain Eukaryota; kingdom Viridiplantae; phylum Streptophyta; class Magnoliopsida; order Poales; family Poaceae; genus Eragrostis; species Eragrostis curvula. Next base: position 5,142,628 of record CM017443.1, read on the forward strand.
TGGAAGAACAAAATTTGCCGTCAATTACAGCTTGAGCAAGGTATCCTTTTACCAGCTGAAATCAGCATACAAGATTGTTAAGGTGCCCAAGGAGGCTCCCATTAGTAAGTCATTTTGTGTTCAGTAGCATAGCAATCATGATTAGTCAAGGTTCGTTAAGAGTGTGGCAAATTTTTAGGACAATAGCTTGGCTGAATGCAGATGACTGTCCACTGGAAAGTTAATTGCTGACATGACCCACATAATAGCAACTAACTTTCCATTGGAACCAATGCTAAATGGAAGAAAAAAAATAGACACTAGACTATGACAAAACTAAAACAAACATGCTTACTAGCACTTTACCTGTGTTTTATACATGTGCTCTTCGATTGTTTGACAAGTGAACAGCCTGTAAATTGTTACATCTTCCGTCTGTCCATACCTGTACACCCTATCAGCTATCTGATTATCATCGCTGTAAAAGTAAAAATAATGTCAGTGAAAATATAGGAGGATTTAGTAAAAATTATTTAAAGGTGGAATTAATTAAGTGCCTCTGTCCAATGGATTATATTAATGAATATGACGCATGTGTTAGCCCCGTTGGAAAATTCAAGTATCATTAGCTATTGCCAAGCATGTCATAAAAAGGTAGTGCAGGTAAAAAAGAATACACAAAAATATTGCATGGATGAAAAGGTAAGAATCCAAGCAAATCCATGAATAAACTAACCTAAGATTCCAAGAAGGATCGAGTACAATGACCCGCGTAGCAGCGATGAGGTTCAACCCTTCTCCACCTACTTTTGCGCTTAATAAGAATATTCTGGGTCCTTCATCTGAATTAAAATCCTGCGACAATGCGAAGGTATAGAGTAAACAAAAAAAGAAAGCGATAAAAAGGGAAACTCTCAATCAGCCTCTTCCTCTCCTCTTTGAGTACAGTTCCATCAATTTGAATAATGTCAGTTTCTTTCTCAAAGACTTTTAAAGCTTCCTGCTTGCAATAAACAAAATAAATTTTATATCCCATGAGCCCATGACTAGAACAAATTATTCTTCTAAAAGAGTCAACAAGCTTCAAAAGGAAAATGATTGTGCATGAGATATCACCTTTATTTTCTTCAGCATCGGAATGTGATAGGAAAATATGAGTATTTTCAGAATTTTCCTTTTCACACACCCCTGAAACAAATGGGAAAAAATAGGTAGAGGGGAACTAAGTTCTGTTCATGGAACTTTAAGATACCAGGAAAAAACAGAACCTTTTTTCCTTTCTCAAAAGCATCCTTATCAATCTTCTCTTCATCAAATAACTCCCTCTGAAACAAAAGAATACTTCAAGTTTTAGGAGACATAGAATACGTATAGCAAAGATAAAACATGTAGGTTACGTACAACAAGCGACAAAGTGAAGGATATCTTGCAGGAGCTGTCCGTGTTTGAGAAAACTTTATCCTTGAGATCAGCTGAGGAAAGTATGCTGCCAGCAATATTCTTTGAAGAGGGACAACCAAACTCACCATCACTAATGTTCACTAACAAAGAACTATCACAGCATATATATTGAGCCATCTGTTTCAAGAAACCACGAAATGAGCAATGTGTCAGATAATTATGATAACAAAGAAAAGATGCACAATCAAGACCTACCTTTAGCTCAGGAAATGATGGCTTGTGAATCAAATCATCCTCTGATAAACAACTGAATTGCTTGCATAATTCTGAGTATAATTTCACCTAAATAATATGGGGGGAAATACTTAAATGACCAGTGTACATATAGCAAAGTAATCATAGACGCATATCAGTGCTCTAGTCAGCATGCACAATATAAAACTAAAAAATAGCACAGTCCGAACTGTGGTAAACAGATTGGTTGAAGAAAGCACGTAAGCAATGCCAGAATGAGAAAATGTTTAGATTCATGCATAATATGATCACAAAAGCAGCATGCAGCCAAGCACAAAAAGCTTACGTCGCCTTTAAGTTATATAATACTTAAATTCAGGAACATTTGGGCATTATAGCATCAAGCCATGCAACACTTGTTAGTACAAGATTACCTGCACCGGCGCCAAACTTAACCAAACAATTATTTCATTCTTCTTGCATTTAAGCACCCCACTTTCAATAAGGACAGATTTTGTTCTTCTCAGCATGTGGGGATATATCTTTTTCCTGAAGTGCTGTACAAGGCAGAAACCTGGTTAGTTGGTATGAAATAACAAGGGGGGGGGGGGGGGGGGGGGGGGGGGGGTGGAGGAGGTACAATTAGATAACTTACGTTAAGTGCTGTTAAATACTCCTCTTTGACTATGAGTTTGAGTACCGACCACGCTGAAAGGGGCCCATGTACTTCCCTTTGAACTTAGCTAGATTACCAAATAAGCCCTTTTTTATAAAATCCATCAATGAAAACAGATCCTGAAACAAAAAACAAAGTAAGAAAATGGTAACTGAGAAGAAGGATGGTAGTTTCTTTTTTCGTGCTTGGGCTGTGTATAGTTAGTTTGTTAGCCATGCACCCCTTTGACTGGTTGGTGTTTGTAACCTCTAGTTTATTGCCTATTTAATATATATCAATACCACAGTAGGGGCTTCCCCTTCCCTCAAAAAAAAGAAAACGGTAACTGAGAAGAAGGGGGGGGATAGGGTAGTACCAAAGGATCTCTGGGGATTGGCGTCCCGGTTAACAAAATTTTCTTGAGGCATTTAATTTTCTCCAGCGATTTTCTGATGCCTCCATCATATGTCTTGATTTTGTGTGCTTCGTCCAATACAACATAGTCCCAATGCTTATCCAGAAACTTTGCGGCATTATTGCGATACTTATCATAGGATGTCAAAAAAATGCCTCCTCCCTGGAAAAGGAAAGATATCAACATTCTGATAGACTGGTATCAGGATTCAATAACAGAAGAATGTATGCAAATATCCTTGAAAAGTACCAATTAATTAAAACGAGAAATAACCTCTGCGACAAAGTTGATGCCTTCGTCACCCGATAGGTGATGCTGTTGCACTCGTCTTTTCAACCCAGATTCCTTTAACTCAGCCACCCATGAGTCCAGCACCGTTAGTGGAGCAATAATTATAACAGTCTTGATGATTTCAGAATGAAAAAGGCCTGAAAGAAATATTGTTGTCTGAAAGAAAAATAAAGTAAACATGTGTTAGCGCAGACACAATGAAACATTGGAAATAATTTATCCAATTGAGATTCTGTGCTCTAGCTTAAGTGGAGAAGTAGACACAGGTATCTAAATAACTTGAATGTTGTCGTACTCGTCTTTTCAAGACAGAAATCTTAAGCTCACCCAGTCATAAGTCCAGCACTGTTAGTAGAGCAATAATTATAACTGTCCTAACCATTTCAGAGTGAAAAAGGAACGAAAGAAATATTGCTGTCTGAAGGAAAAATAAAATAAGCATGTCATAAGCGCAAAGACTCAATCAAATATTGGAAAACAAATTTAATATAACGATCATACAGTAATTTGTGTGAAGAAATAGACACAGGTACACAGGTATCTAAATAAGTTGAACTATCAATGATCACCTGAAGTGTCTTGCCAAGGCCCATGTCATCACTTATAAGTCCACCTGGAAATCTTTTGCAGTGCATAGTCCATAGCCACAACAAGCCATCTTGCTGATGTGGCCTAAGCTTGTGATACAGATTTTCAGGCACCTTGTAAGATCTCTGTTCTTCGCCTCCACTAACAGGGTACACTACATGCATGTTAACTGAAGGAGTTTGTTGGTTCCCTACTTCAGGTTCCTGCTGCAGTGGAGCTGGGTTTTGATGTTGCTGCTTAAATTCTTCTTGCTGACACGACTTAAAGATGCTGAGAAGCAGCATAGAAGAAAAACATATATGAGAAATACATGAGAAAAATGAAACTAATATTAATTTTGGTTTTCAACTTGTACCTCAGTGCAGCCAACGTCAGTATTTTCATTTTTCACATACTGAATTACGCATGAGATAATACATGATTGGTAAAAGTAACTTGTCTAGTTGAAATACAATACACATATTATGAATTTATGATGATACAGCACAATAATAGAATTATGATTCCCATAGACAACAATATCAAATGTACATGCAACCTTATCTAATGCAAAATAATCAGCCAGGCAAATAATTACTGATAGGAAGCCATGGGACAATGTTTACAGCAAAATAATGCGCACAAAACTAAATCTAAAGTTAAAACAAGCACAAACACGAGGCGTACTACAAAAAACAGATAAGGCAAGTAGGAAAGACATACTTTCCAGATGGCATTGGTCGAATGCTGTTATCACATGGATCAAGGAAGTCCTGTCGAAAGAATAAATTGAAGGTATGTTAGCATTAATATGCACGAGCAACACATATCAGTACTCATCATAGCCTCTTGTTCATTCAATAAATCAGTTTTAGTGTTTCAGATAAAAATGACACAGTCCAAAGGCTCAGCATGGGGTTAGGAATTATTAAGTCTATAATAGGATGTAAGGTCTAAGTTATGCGACATTTAATTGGTAATAAGTATCATAACAAGGTGGTTTTGTGATGTGCAACCTTTTCTTTTCAATGATAATGCAGTTAAATATTGGAGATCTGGAATAAATTTTAGACATCTGAGATGATTTCAAACTATAGGTAAGGGATTTTCACAGGCTATCAGATAAAAATTATTCGTTACGATTCGTATTTGTGCCACACGATGAAACATCCTCCACATTCCGGCATTGCCCCCGCCCCCGCCCCCATCGTACAACTATCCTCCCGGAATGGCGTGAGAGAGCAATCAGTGAGATTTACCTGGCTGGAGTCAGCAGGTGGTGTCGGCAGGCCAATGGCGGGTGGCTTGGGCGGGGCCGGCGGGCCATCCGCCGCCACGGCGGGTGGCGCAGGTGGGCGATCCGCCGCCACGACGGCGGGTGGATCAAGAAGGCGGTCCGCCGCGGCGGGCGGTGCGGGGTGCTGATCCGCCGCCGCGAGGGGTGGCGCGTTGCCAGCGACCTCACTTAGCAGTGCCGCCGCCGGCGAGTCGTCGGACATGATACTCGCTTTCATCCGCGATCGTCGGAAACCTAACCCTAGCTGCAGTGGCGAGTCTGAGGGGTGGGCCGGGTGGGCCGCGGCCCACCCCCAGTTTTGGCAAGTGTGCAGCACAACCTCCGCTCCTCTTCTACCAGGCGGGACACCGAGAAACGAATGACCTGGACAGGAGTGAACGTGAGCGCCTTCCGACTAGTGATGTCCAAACGGGCGGCACGGCACGGCACAGCCCGGGCCCTAAAAGGCACGGCCTGTTTAATTTCGTGCCGGCACGGCACGCTATTAATTTCGTGCCGTGCCGTGTCATGCCGCCCGTCGTGCTCGACTCTCGGCCCATGGCACGGCACGTAATTGGTTAAATGTGCCGTGCCGGGCCGAAAGGCCCTAATTTATTTTCGTGCCCATAAATCATTTTCGTGCCTTAGCAACACAAAAATCATTTCAACACTAGACTTCAGACCAAAATTCACACAAGTACGCAAATACAACCACTTGAATTCAAATAAAACTTCAATCATCCAAGAACACCACCAGAATAGCCTAAAGGAAACATATTACAAGCAAAATCTTTTGCTAACGGGTCGTGACAAGCTTCTAACGGGCCGTGCCTTCTCGGGCTGCTAACAGGCTACACGGGCTAAAACCGGACTAGACGGGCCATCCTAATTTCGTGCCGTGCCCGTACCGCCCGTCGTGCTAGACCCTCGGCCCACGGCACGGCACGCACGAGCTAACGGGCCGACACGGCCCTAAATTAATCGTGCCGTGCCGTACTTGGGCCGGGTAAAAAAATTTGTGCTTCGTGTCAGCCCGCTTGGCCCGGCCGCTTTGGACATCACTACTTCCGACCTGCTCAACCCGAAAACGAGCTAATCCCAAGGCCCGCTAGTCCGCTGCGTTGCGCTCCGCAGCCTGAGTCTTCGACTCTTTCCGTCACGCGCGGTGTAACAGAATGAGATTAGTTGGAGCGTTTTGTTTTTTCTGTTGCCTGGGACATGCCTTCGCGGAGCTGCTGAGAGCCTGAAGACATGGCAATAGCGGGACGTCATGCGGTCAGTGACTCAGGTCAGGGAGTTTCTAACTTTTTTAGTGCGCACGAACACTTTTGTGTACTTACTACTCCCTAACTTAGCATCAAACATTTATAACGACGAATATTAGTTTGTGAATGATGTTCTAACAAACCATTAACATTGTTCCTACAATACATTAACCAAGTTCCATTATTTTATATGCGTTGTTCCACTAAATTTTTAATGTTGTTCCAAGTGCGTAACCTAATTAATAGAAAAAAAAAAACAAAGTGAACATTTAACACTGAAAGCCTTGACTTAAGAAAATACAATTACAAAAATAAGAAAATAAAAATAAAGTAAGATTAAAAAAGAAATTAAAAAGATTTGTTACGCGATCGGGGAAAAAAAAATTCAGCCCACCCTCACCTCCAATCCTAGACTCGCCACTGCCTAGCTGGCGCGGGAGGGTCGCCGACGTGAATCGAGGCGTGAGTTGGGGAGTAGCGGGAAAGAGGCGGTGCAACGTCTTAAAAGGAAAAAAAAAAAAGGAAAGAAGCGGTGCGAGACGCGCTTGCAGATCCGACGCGCCTGCCTTTTGGTTCTGGTTTGAATACGGCCCTAGCCCAGCTGAAACGCTCCATTCTTTTCTCTTTTTTCTCTTTGACAGGTGAAACGCACCGTTCTTTTTCTTTCACGACGAGTGAAACGCACCATTCGAAGCAGTAACAGCGAGCCCTACATCATGTATATGAAAACCGAGCAATTTTCAGTTGACGAACCTCGACCGTCCGATCTCAGACCAACGTACCAGATTTTGTCTTTCACCTCTAGTCAAGCATGGATCTCTCTCTAGAAACAACACAAGCTTCAAGCTGAGTTTGTTTGAGCTTTTGGCCATTTTTTGGAGTGGATTTTAGAATATCCAAAACTCAGACGCTTTTCAAACTCATAAGCCAAAGGCACCATGTCAGGTTGCTTCTGACATATCTCTTTTGGTAGCATCTGACTTTTGAAACCATCAAAAGCCAAAGCCCAACAGTGGTAAAAAGCTCCTTATAGCTCCCCCGTCTACTATCCTCCTTTGGCCGTCCCAACCACGCTATAACTAGTCGTCGTCAAGCTCCCCTGCTTCGGTCTAGCCCAATCACCATACCCACTGCCGACTTGCCCACCGCCGGTCTGACCTACGTCCATCGAACTCCTCCTCTAAAAACATCCTCAAAAGATTTCCATAAACTCTCCTTAAATAAGAATAATAAGGTTCAATAAAAACATTTCCAACAGCACCCCAAAACTTTCCGAATCTTTTTCTTACCTCTTAAATCTCTCTTATTCAGTTATTTGCAGCTACAAAGAGGAAAAGAATATCTTTTTCCATAAAATTAATGTTTTTGTTGCCTCAAAATGCTGTTGTGGCCAAAACAGAAGTGTTTTGATTACTTTTTCTTTCTTTCTCTTTTTTTTTTGTGATGGGGGGGGGGGGGGGGGGTCAATTGGATTAGGGGAGAAAAATTGCCCTTTGTAATATTTTAATTGCTCAAAAAAATAAGTCTTTAAGGTCAATTTTATGAGGATCTCTTATAAATGCTTTAAGCCCCGCATAACCATTAAGGCCCCTAAACCCTGAATCCCTAATCCCCCAACCATAAAGCTCGTCGGCACCAATGTTTGACATTGATTGAATCTTCCCCAATTTTCAGTCGATTGAGCAGTAGTAAATCCGATAAAACTATCAAATGTAACTATATTGTTGGTATTGCAACTAGCTACACATGCATCATAAAAAGAGATGAGATATTTAAAAAATAATGTTAAATGTAAAATAGAAAAAAAAATAAGTAGCATCGTGTCGTTTGATAAAGAAGGGAATCTGCGGAGGCTACATCTGAACCTTTGGCCCATCGTCATCATTGCTTGCCAAGTCTTTTTCCTATTTAATTAATAATCATGCATATTAGCAACACAAGCTTGTTGCTTTCAGAGCATATAATTCAAAGGGAGCGTCTACGTGGTTCCCTTCGGCGAGGACCACACCTGTTCTGCGACGATGTGTTCAGCACGAGCCCCGAGCTCCGCTACGTCGCACTGCCCGTGGACCCGTACGACGGCCGCGACGACCCGACGCGCACCAGGGCGGACGTGGCCGCGTACCGGCGCGTGTGCGTGACCAAGAAGAAAGACGGAGGTGGCGCCGCGGCGATCAGGTTCGTCGACGTCGCGAACACGACGTGCTGGTTTTACGGCAGGCCGCGGCGCGGCAAGACTTCCAGCCCGTACAACGCCATCACCTCCTGGAGGCTGGCCGGCAACGGGCGCTCCTGGGTGGTGGACGTACGGCACGGTGGATTGCGCGGGATTACCAGGCCTTCGCCAAGCGCCACGATCTACCGTGCACCAAGGTGTTTTTCCCTCTTGTGGACATGGAGGATCCCCAAACCGTATACTGTGCAGCGGACGTGCACCCGTGCACACGCCTCGTTGTAGCTAACATGTTGAACAAGACGCTGGCTATAGCTCCATATACGTTTGGAAGCGCCGAACCAAGTGGTGAATGTGATCGCGACAGAGACAAACGCCCACGGAACATTGACCTCTGTGAACCATTCATAACTTGTGAGCTCTCCTGCTTCGAACCAAGCGGTGAAGGTGGCAGCTGCAGCGACAAGGCATCCGGCGACGATTGACCACCTGCTGGGCCTCTGGACGTCCTGCTTCTCCTACATCACGTTTGGTTATTCAATTGTTTAACCAGCTAGTCTTGTTAATCTGCCTAGAGTTTTCATTTGATGTCAATGTAACGGAAGCCTTCGTCGGTGTTAGGCTAGTCTCAATGCTCAATTTCATTTTGTTGTTTCTAACATGCCACATCATCTAAAGTGATTTGAAACCATCAATGAAACAACTCCCTCCAATGGTAAGTTTTATTTTTGTTTTTTCATAGATATTTAATTCTTCCATTATGATTGGGTGGGAAGCTCATGAAATGAAACTCAATGGCTTCAATGGTGGCTTCAATGGGTTTTAAAGTTTTGGAAATAGTGCAACACTAGTTTCATCTAGATGAAATCACTTCCTTCTCTTTCTTCATAAATCTCATGCCACCTCACCATCTTTGTCTATGTGACACCTCATTTATTGAAATGAAACTCCCATTTAGAGTAGCTTTAGATTCTTCAACTTTTGGAATTCCCTGCGTGCATAATTTTTGCTCAATTGATTGTAGATTCAGCCGATGTTATTTGGCACTGAAAAAACTGGCTCGGCTCCCCATATAAATTCCAGGCTTCTTGGCATTCTTGTCCCCTAGAGGGATACTATAACTTGCATCATGACAAAACATGATTCATGACTTGTGAGGGTCAATGAACTTGGGTGCTGTTTGTTTCAAATTCTGTAACCCAAACGCAAACATGATTCATGTTTGGTCCATGATCTGTAACGGTTTCGGGTTCCTGTTCCTTCGACGGCGCCGGTGCTGGCGTAGTCGTCGTCGCCGGAGAGGTAGACCTTCTTCCTTCACACGCAGCTCTCGCACGCGCGAATGATGGCAAAGCAAGAGTATACGACTCCAATGATGCACAATTGCTCTTCTCTGAATCCTTGGGCTTCAACAATGGCGGCAGACGAGATGGCAAGGAAGATGCAGAGCGGCTCCAGCTCGTCGCGGCGGGGAGCGCGGATAGCAAGGAAGAGATCGACAGGTTGAGTCGCGGAGGGGAAAAGATTGGAGGAAGCAGTGGGGAGGGAGGTCACGGTGGGCAAGGGATTGAAGGCGGTGGCGGAGACGTAGGGAGGAAGACGATACGAGGAAATCGATATGATTGCAGTGGGGGGAGGCCTGTATCGGATTTGAACAGCGCCGTATCCCATTACAGTCGTATCCGATTACGGTGGAGGTCAAACAAACAAAATCTAACGTAATGAGAAGACTCTGTAATGCCATTACGTTACATTTAGGGGCATTTGCATATCTGGCCCTCTTCTGGAGGCCAATTGCATGTTTGGCCCTCTTTTTTAGGGTTTGCATATTTGACCCTGTTATTTTGAACTGAAACTTCCGTCTGGCCCTATTTTGTGACGGGGTTAGCAGGTGCCAGTTTTTCGGATTAAAAAAAAGACAAAAAAGAAAAGAGAAAATGAAAGGCCAGCGAAAAAGACTGAACTACCCTTGTTTCCCCTTACCTGCTCGTCTCTCTTCTCTGTCGCCCGAGAGCCCCGTCGACGCGTCTCTCTACTCTCTGAGCGAGCCATGGCAGGGGAACCCTAGGTCGGGGCGGCGGCGTGTGGCGAGTTGGGAGGGAGGAGGGAGGACAACGCAGAAGGTCTACGCGGCGGCTCCTCTGCGCGCGGGCAGGCGGGACGCCTCTGCGCGCGGCCGGGAAGTGCGGGCTCGGGCGCGGCCCCAGCGCGCGGGCACAGGCGCGGATCCTGCAGTAGGGCGACGTGGATTGGGCTGGCGGGGTGTCTGCGGGATGGATTCGGTTGTTGCTGCAGAAACAAGGTAACATGCGTTCCTCTTTTCACTTGACAATGTCTGCGGGATGGACTGTTAGAGTGACGATTCGTAAGTTAGTGAGCCTACATTTGATTCATTTGCTGTTAATTGTAGGGAACCTCCCATGAATCTGAAAATTATTGTTAAAGTTGACTCTTATTTTGCATTGCTGGATGGGGGGGCAAAGACATTCAGTCAGCGTATAAAATTGTCTCCACTGATTGTTGATGTTCATAACTTATCTTTGCTGCAATTGGTAAATCACATAGCTGAAACATGCACTTGGGGGTCAAAGCAATACATAACGTTATGGCGTTCAGATGAAGAGACTTGTGCTGAGATAAAAAGTGATGAAAATCTGCGAGAATGGTGTGAGCTGAACTTAGAGAAAGGTGATGTGAACATTCATGCCCACATTGAGGATTTTGATGGGCCTTTGCAATTTTCACCTACCAAACGCCGGCTGCATCCTAGTGTGAGAAGTAGAGTGTCAGAAGCTCCCCAACCATCACCTATAAGTGAGCTACCTCAGCTCACAAATAAGACAACCGTCAAAAAAAAAAAAGTGAGTGTCACCAAGACCAAAAAACGAAAGAGGGGACATGCAAATGATGATGATGAGCCCGTAGGTGTTGATGACGAGGGGCAATATTCCGACACCGAATCTTTGAAGGCACTAAGTGATAGCAGCTACGACTCTGATTTAGCTGCATCATCTAATTCTGATTGCTCTGATGCTGATTATGAACCTGATGCTGAAATTATTGATGATGAGGATGATGATTACGTCCCTCCCTTTGCATATGATGCTGAAAATCCTTGCATTGATGCTGGTGTGATCTTCCCAGACGTTGACCAATTGAAAGTTGGCTAGAGGGGGGGGGGGGGGGGTGAATAGGCAACGCTAAAAACTTCTGCAAATTAGGACTTAATCAAATCATCAGAACTACCGGATAGTCCGGTACACTGCCGGATACTCCGGTACCGGAATATCCGGTACTGTGTCGGACAATCCGGAATAGGGGATAATCTTGCGAAATTTGAAAACTACAAAGTTTCTAGCAATTCTACTTGAATCAAAAGACTTGTATAGAAACTATCAAGTACCTTTACACAACAATTGCGGAAGTAAACAAGCAGATAAGTAGATCGAGGCAATATAGCAATGTATAAGCAAAAAGAACAAGAACAAGTAAGAACAACAAGAACAAATAAAATTGAGACAAGATGACACACGATTTGTCCCCGAAGTTCAGGCCCACAAAGTGCCCTACGTCTCCGTTGAGGTGTCCACAAAGGACCGGGTTGCTCTCAACCCTAAACCTCGCTCAAATGGTCACCAAGACCGATTTGAGTGTTCCACTAGCAAATCCCTTGCGGGAATGGGTAATACAAACTTCCCGGAGCTTCACCACACAAATTGGGAGCTCCCGGGCAACCTCTAGTCGTCTAGGAGCACAAAGCTCCAAGAGTAACAAATGAAACCAAGTGAGATGATGCCACAAGAAGCTCAAGAGTGGGATTGCTTGCTCTCAACACGAATCTCTTGTTCTCACACACTCCCTTGAGTGAATCACACAAATCTTAGGCTTGGGAATGAGTAGAGAGTGAGAGGGGGAAGCTTGGGTCGTGTTCTTTGAGTGGAGACCGAGAGAAATGGCCGTTGGAAGTGGATGGATATTTATAGGCGCGGCCAAAAATCGAACCGTTGCGCTGCTGGTTAGGTCTTATCGGATATTCCGACACCATGTCGGATATTCCGGTGGGGAGTAACTGTAACCGGGTTTCAACAGGGGCCGGATACTCCGGCAGTGTGCCAGATCTTTCGGTGGGAAGTATCTGTAACTGGGTTTCAACAGGGCCGGATACTCCGGCAGTGTGCCAGATCTTCCGGTGGGAAGTATCTGTAACTGGAAATTTGGTAAATCTCTCAAGCTTGAAATTGGTTGGTTTTGGTTCATGCAAAAGTTCTTGTGACATCAGAATACACATGATTACCATCCCTCTTGATAGTACGGCATTCCTAGACTCAATGAAAATATAAAAGAGAGAAATCTTTGTCCATTGAGCACTTAATGCCATTCTTGTCAACACATGAAGGGATTGTAACTTTGAAATCATTTTGATTCTCCATTGTGAGACCTAGCTGAACATTTTCTCATTGCAAACATTAGTCCTTTTGATCGTTTTGACGTCAATCACACAAAACACATGATTAGGGGCCTAGATGCACTTTCACCAATGCAAATCTGCAGTCACTCACCATAGTATCTTGAATGATTATGGTTTCTACACAGTTAAAAAATCACAAGAAAGATTTAGAGCCAAGTGCAAGAGAGATGAAGATGGTTGCAAGTGGGAGTTTTTTGCATCTACTAGTAAGACTAAGTACGTTGGCTGCAAGGTAAAATTGGCTGTTTTTATTCTGTTTATTTGTTTATTTAGTTGTTTCATGTATTTAATTGCCAATTACTCTTGTAAAACTAACACTTTGTTGTATGTTGTAGGTGAAGAAGAACGGACCGAAGCACAATTGCGGTTCAGTCAATAAGTGTGGTGAGACAATGGCATCAGACAATTGGGTAGCTGAAAGAGTGGTGGATTGGCTGAGGGATGATCCAACAATGGGACCGACCGAACTAATGAAAGAGTTGAAAAAGAAGTACAAATTCAATGTCCCATATTACCGGGTTTTCAGAGGGAAAGAGAAGGCTCTTGACATGATATATGGGGCATGGGATGACAGTTATAACTTGCTTCCGACCTATAGAGCTGAGCTTCTCAGAGTAATGCCTGGAAGCGTTGTTGAGATAGACACTGAAGAACACAAGGGACAAGTGTGCTTTAGGAGATTCTTTGTTGCTTTGAAACCCTGCATTGATGGGTTTTTGGAGGGTTGTAGGCCATACATTGCCATGGATTCCACCCATTTGACTGGAAGGTCCAGGGGGCAGCTTGCAGCTGCTGTTGCAGTTGATGGACACAATTGGCTATATCCAGTTGCATATGGGGTCATTGAGACAGAGTCTATTGAAAGTTGGACATGGTTTGTTGACCACTTGAAGAAAGCAATTGGTACTCCTCCAGGATTGGTCATTAGCACAGATGCAGGTAACTCCCTTTGTCTTCAATTTGAAATGTTGCCTCTGTTTCATTCCCTTTGATACATGTTGTACTAATAATGCTAAAATATTGATGCAGGCAAAGGGATAGAGACTGCTGTGGATATTGTGTATCCAGGAGTGGAACACAGAGAGTGCATGAGGCACTTGTGGAAGAATATGAAGAAGCAACATTTTGGGCCTTTGTTTTCCCATAATATGTGGGCAGCTGCCAAGACTTATACAGCTGATAAGTACAACTACCACATGAGGAAGATAGAGGAGGCAAGCCCAGAAGCAATGGCTTATTTGGATGACCATCATCCATATGTGTGGTCTAGGAGCAAATTTGCTGAGGATTGCAAGGTAGATTACATAAACAACAATCTCTCTGAGTCTTTCAATAGTTGGGTGTCCAAAACAAAGGCATTTCAGATTGTGGAGATGCATGACCATATAAGACAGATGATCATTAAGAAGTTTGATGTGAGATCCAGAATTGGTAGGAAAATAGAGGGTCGGATAATCCCTTCAATTGTTGAAACTCTTAATGAGAGAAGCAAGGCTATCAAGGACTATGAGGTGTTAAGGTGTGGAGATGGAACAGCTGAAGTTACTGTGGGCACCATGAGGTATGCAGTGAATCTAGAGCAGAAGACATGTTCTTGTAGGGCATGGCAAGTGATAGGAAAGCCTTGCAACCATGCTTTATCTTACATTGCAACTGAAAGTAGGGAGGTTGATATGCAGGACTTGGTCCATGAGTACTACTCTGTTGAGAGGTTCAGAAAAGCATATGCAGGTGTTTTTCCTCCAATGACCTCAAAGCAATTTTGGCCATGGGTTGATCTAGGCTACACAATCAAAAAAACCTAAATTGAGAAGGAAACCGGGAAGACCAAGAGTAGCAAGGATCAAGGGATCTGATGAGCCTGGCGCTAGGAAGCAAAGAAAGTGCCCAGAATGTGGAGAATTAGGCTATACCGCTAAGAAATGCCAGGGTGGTCTTACAGCTAGACAAAAGAGGAAGCGGGCAGCGGACACTTCAAATGATAATGCTGCAGCCAACACATCCATGTAATACATGTTTCTCATTCTTCTTCAATTTGAGTCTTTATTTACTATCTTGTTTACTAACACATATTCTATGTTTCATATGAAGGGCTAGTGGAAGTGCAACTAATGAAGTAGGAGAGGGCGCACCAATTGCTATAAATGATCCTAGTGCAGCCAACACAACAATGTAATTTTCTTTATTTGGCTTTAAATTCTGTTATGGTTAGCTGTCTTGTTTTCTAACTCTCCATGTTTCATATGAAGGGCTAGTGGAAGTGCAAGTGAGCATGCAGGAGGAGCACCATCTGGTGGAAGGGGAAGAGGAAGAGGGAGAGGGAGAGGGAGAGGTGTTCGTGTTAGTAGGCTAGCCACATGGTTTGGTGTCTGATTGCACCATGGCATTACTATCTTCTATGTGTATGCTTTTGTGAGACATGGATGTTTTAGTATTTTGTAAACCTGGACATGTGCTTTTGTGTCACATTCATGTTTAAGTACTATGCAAACATGGACATGTAACATTTGCTATAATCTTTGTTGGTTACTTTGTTGTGAAGGTGTGAGGTTGTCATATGTCATATTGTTTACTATGTGGTATTTGTTGCTGTCCAAATACTCAAATTACTGTTGAAATAATGCCGATTTTTTTCAAAAATACAAATTTACATCAAATTTCAGTTCAAATGTTCAAGTTTCAATTTATATTGTTCCTGAAATTTTAAAACTGTTGCTAATACACTTGTTACAATCTTGCTTCAGTAATAGGGCCATTCATGCAAGACGCATTATAAAACAGGGTCAAACATGCAAATGGTAGGAATGTCTTTTTACCATGGACTTAACACCGTTAAAGCCCTCAAACAAAATAGGGTCAAATTCAAGTTTCAGTTTCAAAAAAGAGGGTCAAATACGCAAACCCTAAAAAAGAGGACCAAACATGCAATTGGCCTCCAGAAGAGGGCCAGATATGCAAATACCCCTTACATTTACGTGAACCAAACAGCTCGTTGGGTTGGTTGCAAACTTTGGCTGGTATGACCACGAATACAACAGCCAATAGGCCTGAAGTCATCAACAATTCAAGAGTGATGCCCAGTGAGCAAAGCACACAAAGCACATCAATATACTCCACACACAAAAAAAGCACATCAATATACGTAAGTCTACAGCATCCACCAGAGGCAGGAACATACTACACATTATTGCCGTACCTCAATTTGGTGTCATCTGACAAACAACCGAAAAATAAAATTGTCATCCCACTCTAGTGTGCTACAGTACACCTCAGCATCAAAATTGGAGACCAATAATAATTAAAATACGGGGACCCTATTATTCCTAAGGCACATTCATCACTTGAATAGACTGGAGCGTGTCACAGAGCGCAATCACTAGGTCACCGGACTGCACCATGCCCCTGGCCTTGAGCAGGGAGAAGGTGCGGTTGAGATTACTCTCCATGTCGTCGGAGTCGCTGAGACGGAACGGTATAAGGCCCCACTGGAGATTCAACCGTCTCCTGACAGATGTTGATGACGTGAAAGCAAAGATTGGGCAGTCTGGGCGGCATCGCGAGAGCAAGGAGGCCATGTGGCCATCCTTAGTGTAGACAAAAACAGCATCCACTCCCAAGTTGTTGGCTGAAAACAAGCAAAGTAAAGGGTTGACTCAAAATGTTTTTGTAAGGACCTGTACTATGCACCTAACAGGATGTGAAGCATCTGAAACTAATTCACGATATTAGCCCACAAACTAGCACCAAAGCTACTAGGTTGATCTCAAAGGCATAGGCAAACTAGGATGAACCAAGATGCGGCAATTTCAATATATGTTTCTGCAAGACGGCAACAAATTACAGCAGTCATTGATAAAACAACACATAACTTACCCATTTTAGCTGCTGAATTGCATATTTCCTCTGATATCTTATCAGAGAAGGATGATGAAACATTATACAGTTCCAGCGCCTCATGGCGCTTCTGCTCTCTCCACCATCTTTCGATCCTCAGGCTAACGCTCCTAAGGACACTGAGAGCCTTCTCTGGATACCTCCCCATTGCTGACTCGCCAGAAAGCATGAGAGCATCTGCTCGTTGGCGGACTGCTTCAGAAACATCAGCAACCTCAGCCCTAGTGGGTGTAGGATACTCAATCATTGATTCCAGAAGCTGAGAAGCAATGATAACTGGCTTATTGAGCTGTCTGCACATTTTAACTATTCTCTGCTGTATCGAAGGGACCTGTTCCAGGGGAATTTGTGCCCCCAAGTCCCCTCTGGCTACCATCACTCCATCTGAAGCACGGATGATCTCCTCCAAATTCTTCAAAGCATCAATGCTTTCAATCTTTGCAATGACCCCTATATCACTGTCACAAACAATACCACAACCACTTAGACAATGAAACTATGACTTGAAAATGGACTAAAAAGCTACACATATATGACGCCTAGCTATTGAAGATGGCTGCAGCTCTTCAAATTTAGACAAGGGCATATAGACAAGCTATAGAATTGAGTGTACACAACCAGACTGATCTGCTAGGGTGCTAATTACTGCACAACCATACAGCTTACGGTGCTTGTTGCCCAGAAGCTGTAGAAAGCGTGAAAAAGCTCGTGACTAAAAAAACAAACTACCTTTCTTTAGCTATATATGATTTTTTTCTGTCACAAAACATGTACTGAGCTGATGATTTTCAAATGATTACCTGCCACCACTGCGTGCAGTAATGTAGCTCTTCAAATGATTAATTACTTCTGCAGACTTCACAAATGATACAGCAATGAAATCTACACCTTCAGCAATTCCAAAGTCAATGTCAAGCCAGTCCTACAAAGTTGAGATAGAAAACACAAAAAGTCATAAGTAAAATAGTCATCTGAAAGCGTTCAATTGCTTTACTGGAAATCGAATTAGGGCAGCCCACAAGATTAAGATTTCTGCTCGATTTAGAGTCAAAAACAATATATTTTTTCTTCAATTTACATGTACTTAAACAGTATGATGTACAGTGCTGGAATGAACCAACCCTTTTACATTCTTCAAACTAATTGAAGCATTCAGGAAAAATAATCAGCCAAGAATTCTATACATTTATCAAGCGATAGTTACTTCTCTCCCTCATGTAGATCTATATTGGTTGGCATAATTTTGGAAAAAGAAAGGGCTGTTTCACTATAGAAATTACCTTTGATGAAATTGTAGGAAGCATGGCATTTCTTTCCCGCACTACGCTGCCGTCACGCCAAATAGTAAGATTAGCCCGTGCCAGCACCAAGCCAGGATCAGTGCAACGGCACTTCACATCTGGCCCTAACTTTTCAATCACCTCAAACCTGGCCATTCCACCATCCACAAAAAGTTCATCGCCAACTTTCACATCTGGATAGGAATTAGAAAAATTATTACAGTATGAAAATATCAATCACTCGTGCAATAATTTTTTAAAACTAAATAGACTCGAGAAAAAGATCGATTCTGATGGATAACCTTCAGCAAAGCCATCATAGTTCACATGAATGATTCGATCTGGCAGTGATGTATCAGATGATCTAATGGTAAATGTCCAAACCTCTCCATCCTGCACAACCCAAGCAAAGAGTACGTTCGGATTACTGATGACTAACAAAGCACCAAATCCAAATTGGAAACTTCAATACACTCGAGGGTGGAAAGCACGCAAATTAGGTTGAATCTGTTAACTGTGCATAGTGCTCCTTTTTCAAGAAGAATTTAGTGTGTTCTGGGTATCATAATTCCAAATATGAACTTATTTTGAGCTATTACTGCATGGTTTCTATTTCAGAGGATGAGAAGAATCAGTAGTTCAACTTTCTCATGCCCCCCCTAACAGATTTTCCAACACTAATCTCAACGTATAGTGGAACATGAATTTGTTTGTCTCTAAATTAGTGGAACACACGGAAACAAACAAGCAAATACCTACAGTTGTACTCCCCTGCTTCAAAAGCACCAATGAACATATCAAGTGTAACATGCGCAGCTGATTTTTTTTTCTCCCTTGATGATCATGGGTAGCAAGTGTGACTAAATTGTTCTGGCCAATTGTGACACATTTCATCATACATCTTACATATATGATGACCAAATAATAAAATCAACAGTTAATCCACACGTTCACATACTAAAGCTTAGCCTGAACAACAACATCAGCTGCCGCAAGCCCGCACCCGAACAAATTCTCATTGGATGATCGACGAATCAGTATACCAATCGCACATCATATGTCTATTAATGTTTAGCCACTGAATGTACCAATGAAGGCAAATCAATCCGAAGAGGTCGAATCGTATATAAGTGTGTGCTCACCTCGGCCTTTGCAGAGGGCGCGCCTCCGAGGTCGCCCATGTGGATCTCGCTCCCCTCGGTATCCATCATGACCGCGACAGCGAACCCCTTCTCGTCGTTGAGCTTCCGCACGGCGCGGATGACCCCGCGGTGCCACTCGCGGTCGCCGTGGCACATGTTGACCCGCGCGACGTTCATGCCGCCGACGGCGAGCGCCTCGAGCTCGTCGGCGCCGCAGGTGGCGGGGCCCACGGTGCAGACGAGCTTGGTGCGGCGCGTGCTCCGGAAGCCGTTCTCCCGCAGCTCCGCCTCCGTGGCGGCGTCCACGTCGATGGTTGCCGCGGGATGAGCCGCTGCCAAGGGCACGTAGACGCCGTTCGGGATCGGGGTCGGCTCCGGGAAGGAGGTGAGGTCGGAGGACGACGACGCGGCGATGCGGTGGACGCGGCTGCGGCGGCGGAGACGGATGTGGGAGGGGATAAGGGGATGGTGGGAGGAGGGGCTCGAGGGTTTAGGAGGGGCCGGGAGGTGGAGGGTGCGGGCTGCGGTGGCCATGGCGGCGCGCGGGGCAAGGTCGAGGCGGCAGCCGGCGGCGGCGACGACGGCGTGGCGTTGGCTTTGGGAGTGTCGCCTGCGGCTGCGATACCGTGACGGCTGCTATGGCGGTGTGGCTCGCTGCTCTGGCCGCGCGGATGTAGCTGCGCCCGCGCGCACGGTGAGCTGACCTGGATAATTGGCTGCACCGAATGGTGCTTCGTCAGATTCGGATCTGGCGCAGTCGTGTAGAGGCCCGTGGTTGACGGCTTGACACAATACAGTCGCCGAATCACACGAGACACAAAAATAAAATAAACAACAACTTACAGAAACTCTATGCCGCATCCGTACGCGCTGGAGCGCTAACGCGCGTCCGCTGCGCGCGCGGCCTGGTCCCGCCTCGGCTGCGCGTCGCGACCGGCCGCGGCCCGGTCCACTACCTCCTCAATTCATCTGTCTCCACCCGCTACCTATCGCCTCTTCTATCGAGGAAAAAAAAGACAGCTGCCCGTCGCCATTGCTGGCATTGCCGCTCGTTCCGCTCGATTCGTCGCCGCTAGTCCGCTGCACGCCGATTCATCTGCTGCTGCCGGTCCCCCGCTCCTCTGGTGCCTGGCTCCTCCCTCCCTCCCCACCCCCCCCCCCCCCCCCCCCAACATCTTTTCCCGAGCTGCAGTGACAATGGCGCACACACCTGCCGGCACCGCACCCTTCCTGATTGCAGGTCCTTCCTCTGTGTCCGTCCCCAACTTGCTGAAGTGTCGGCTGCTCCAAGCCGCTTCCCTGCTAGTGGTCTTTCTGACGAGCTGCAGGTGGAATTGTGGCGCCCTCTCGTTGTTCGCCCATATTCCTGGGAGCCTCCATTCTCCGTACAGTCTCTCTGTATTCTCCTGTGTTACTTATGCATAGCCTTTTATTTGTTCAATTAAAGAATACTATTATCGTCTGGATTGTTGTAGTCTGAAATATCAACAGCCAAGAACAAATTAGAGAATTTGTGGAGCTGTAGCTTGCAACGTGATCCTGGACTCACTGCTGGCTCAGCCTACAGGGCTCTGTACTTGTATCACACCCTCTGCAGTGAGTGTCAAACAGTTGGGATTTCAGTGAATAAGAGATTGCTGCATGTTTCTATTTTTTGTTTTGCCCTGTTGCAGGCCAGCCTCTTGGTCGTTTAGTTCATATCAGAAACTGTAATTTGGAGCCAGCGCATGCTGGCCTTTTTTTTTTTTTGCATGTATTACTGCTATTCTTTCTTAATGAAAAGGCAGGACCTGCCGTTTTCACTCAATATCTATTCACCCAGGCTTATTGATATGAGGAAGATTTGTTCAAATGAAGCATTGCTGCCATAAGTTTTATACAGGTGTATCATTTTACATGGACACACATATATATGTGGTTTGTTAATGGAAGTAAAGACTAATGTTAAGCACATTACCAAAGGCAGTGACTTGGCTCATTTTTTTATGATGCTGACATCATGTTATGTCTTAACCACTGATCTTTTGCAGTTACTGATAGAGGAACTGATCATCCAGGAGGGAAAAGCACAAAAATCAAAAGTTCTCTCTAGACTCGTAGTAACAGTAACAACTTTTTCTAAACTAGCAGTAGTAACTTCTTCTACGTAGCAGTAGCAACTTTTTTTTTCATAGATCAACTTATTTTCGAATCATGTCAAAACATTTTAGTTGCAAAAGAGAAAACATATACTACACAAAATATATGGAACTTCTCCATAGAGTTTGTCACTGGCTTTAGGCAGCATGAAAAGTAAGAACATATCACACCTTTTTCCAGCTTGTTTCACTGTTTATATTTTTTCCCTTTTCATCGAACAACTTACAGCAGTAGTTTTTTGTCCATAATGTACGATTTGCCTTTTCGATAGAAAAACCAAAGTACTATCTAGATTACCAGTAGCAACTTTTTAATAAACTAGCAGTAGTAACTTCTTATGTAGTATCAGTAGCAACTTTTCTTTTCATAAAAAAACTTAAGGAGGAACCTTGCATGATAGTTCTATCAACAACTACTTATCTTTGCGGTTATTGATAGACGAAGTGATCATCCGGGAGGGAAAAGCATAAACCGCAAAATTTCTCTCTGGACTAGCAGTAGCAACTTTTTATCAACTAGTAGTAGTAACTTCATCCATAGTAGCAGTTACTAGGAGTAGCAACTTTTATCTACTAGGAGTAGCAACTTTTTTTTTGGACTAGCAGGAGTGGTAACCTTTTTCTTTCATAGAACAACTTTGCTAATCAACACTAGCAAATCCTTTACTTTCCTTGTCACAATTGTTTATCGTATACAAGCATTAGTAATCTTGATGTAGCCAAATGGTTGAACAACTCTCCAGAGCAAATGAGTTGTCCACTTCCTTTTAATTGAACTTTAGCTTATTTTTCAGGTTGCTCAACGCATCAGCTACAACCTAAGTACCCATCCAACCTTATTGAAGCAAACTTGCAATAGGAGTTGAACCATGGAAAAGTTACTTGCATTATATGTGTAGTACCAATTGCAATAGGAGAAAGTCTGCATTAATATACCTACATGTTGTCATTGTTGTATTTATGTTTCCCCTTAAGAAGTTAACTATTCATGAACAATCACAAACATTTCTTTTTTGTCAATATGCAGCCATGATTGTGGAGTGTACATGTTGAAAAATATGGATTGTTGGATACCTGATGGTAAGCTATTGAAGATAAGGGAGGTTGATGTCCCAAGCTTGAGAAAAACAATGTTACCAAGCTCCGACAAGGAGATTTACCAGAAGGCTTTTCTTGCATAGGATTGTGTCTTAGCTGAAGTAGTAGCGTATTTCGAGAAATAATTGAACCACCCTTTCTATGTAAATCATATGTATATGATTGAAGTATTTATTTTCAAGTTGCTAACATAAGTTGCTACTACATATTATTCGATAATATATCTACTATTATGTGCTGATTGGGAGGTTTGCATCAGTTTTTATGTTTTGGAAGTTGCTACACCTTCGTGAAAAAATTGCTACTACCCAATTGTACAATATAGCACAACAGGGTGACGTATAGAGCCATGCACGTGGATGTTGCGTCTTTCAATCATGAAATTAGCTACTGCATAGGTTTCACTGATGTGTTTACTCTCATCAAACCAGTAGAAACTTTTTTTTTTAACATTTCATTAGTGCCAAGAAACTAGTAGTAGTACTCCCATCATACATTTAGTATTTTTTTATTGTACCAATTTGTGTGTGTGCCTCGTGTGATAAATTTAGTATTTTAATATAGCAACTTTATGATGACATCATATATTAATTTGATTTTATGATAGCAACTTATGTGTGCATCATGTAATAACTTTAACATACTTTATGATAACAACTTTATGTGCACTATGTACTAACTTTAGTATATTTATTATAGCTGTTTTATGTGCACATCATATAATAATTTTAGTATATTTTGTGATAGTACCTCTATGTGTGCACCGTGTAGTAACTTTAGTATATTTTATAGCAAATTTATGTGCACATAATTTTAGTATATTTGTGATAGTAACTTTAAGTGTGCATCATATAATCATCAACTATGCCAGTCCCAAATTTGAACAAAAGAACAACTAATCATCAAGTTGCTACTCAAGCAAGCATTGAGTTGCTACTGATCACCATGCAAGATTCGGTCTGATTATTGTATTTTTTTTTCTTGATGTACAACTTGGGCATAACAATAACTATTGATCGAAAATGTAGTACTTTGCTATTGTAAACACATATACAAGCACTCGGTGGCATTTCATTGAAAGGCAAAAACACTGATGTTACTCTAATAGTTTGATTTGCTGTTGTACAGACATCTCCAAAAAAGTTAATATTTTCATTGACAATATAAGTTACTAGCACCACTACTTCTATTACATACATAAAAAGAATATGTGCTTGCCATATAAGGATTTGTGTTATCCCTTGACTATACGGAGATATTCTCTTTTCTCCTTTCTGACCAGCTGGAAGCTCCTTTGCAGTTGTGCTTGCTTGTGTGATGTCAACATTACGCATCTGATCATAGAAAAGAAAAAAAATATTACTGTGAAATTGAAAATGAAACTATGTATTTCATTGATGATGCAGTAACAACGTGAGTTGCTACTACTGTACCGACAATACAGGTTGTTTCATTGCAACAAGTTTTAATAGGGGTTGGCTACCGAAAAGAAGTTCGATGAAAAAATAGAAGTTACTACTGATACTATGGAAGAAGTTACTACTGCCAACATATAAAAAGTTTCTACTGCTAGTCCAGAAGAGGTCCCTACCACTCCTGTGAGAGAACTCAACAGCATAGGGTAGCGGAGCCCCTCGCTCCGGAGCTGCTATCAACAGGGTCTTCTTCATTGCAACAAGTTTTAATAGGGTTGGCTACTGAAAAGAAGTTGTTACGATGAAAAAATAGAAGTTACTACTGATACTATAGAATAAGTTACTACTGTCAACATATAAAAAGTTTCTACATGGTGCACAAATAAATCTTAATGCTAGTCCAGAAGAAGTCATAATATAAGTTATTACTACTACTACATGCATCACAAGGAATCTGCACTTGCCTTATCAGGATTCTTGTTATCCCCCAGCTGCGGAGGTTTTCCCTCTTCTCCTTTATGACCAACTTGAGGCTCTTTTGGAGTTGTGGTTGCTTATGTGATATCAACATTAGGGTCATCAATCCAATTATAAAAAAAAAAGAACATTCAGTTATGTGTGAAACTGAAATTTAATCCATGCATTTGATTGAAAGACAAAAAAAAAAGTGTTGTTGCACTCACAGTGTGTGTTGCTACTGCACTGATACTACAAATTGCTAGTGATAGTAAAACATACGTACATTAAGATTTATTCTTCATGATTATCATCAGTTTGATCTTTGAAGCTCATTTCCAGTTGTACCTGCTTGTGTGATGTCAACATTAGGCTTATCAATCTGATCATAAAACAGAAAATTTATATGTGTTTCATTGAAAGGCAAAAAATAAAATAAAATTGATGGTGCACTAACATTGTGGGTTGCTACTGCACCTATAGTACAAGTTTCTACTACTGCACCAACAGTAAAGGTTGTTTCCATCAGGGGCGTCCTTTGGAATTTCATTACTTTCGAAACAAAATTACAACTAGATTACCCACTAGTTCATGCAGGTAAAGCAAAGATTCTGGTTCCTACAGGTCTATGCCATATTTGTTGACTGTTGACAGCACAGAGGGCTGTCAAACAAACAGAACTACTACAACAAACATGTGCTAAGATGCCATGTTTCCAATGCTCAATTATTTCTTAAACAGGTATTATGCTAGCAATACCAGGAATCAGTAAATTCCTCCGAATTCAAAGGGAAAATGCTACTTTGGACTGAAGCAAATGCCTACTTTCACGCTCTGTGCCATATTCTTTGATCAAATTATATTGGAAAAAAAAGGCTAGAGAAGATTAAGACTCTCATATAAATGTACAGTTGTTAAATACAGGCAAAATATATCATGACCTATGTCAGGGGGGAGAGAACCTTTTGTTTAGGCATCTCTGCTACCTCCTTTGTTTTTCAGTCTATTTTTTCATGAATTGCTACTATGATGTGCATGTAATTTGCTACTGAGAACAAAAGAAAGGTTCAAAAATTAATAGCAATCAGAAAAAAGTTGTTACTGCTACTACATATGAATCACTACTCGTAGTTTATAAGAAATTGCTACTACTAGTCTACATAGTGAATAAGTTCCATATATTGTGAAGAAGTTCCATATATTGTGAATAGGACAAGGTTCCATAAGAAATTGCTACTACTAATCTACATGTGTGTTTAAGGGGTCCCATACTCTTAAGAGATTTCTTCAAAGGTGACAGATCAAAAATTTTAGACAACATTTTGTTGTGGGAAATAAATTTATACAAATGCAGTATAAAAAGTTGCTACTGGTTGAGTCAAACAGTTGCTATCCCAACAACCAAAAAATAAAACAAGAATTTGCTACCATGGAAATATAGATAGTTGCTATAGAAATTCAAACAATCAAAAAGCAGATCAAGGGGTGGCCCAGCCACACTCAGCAACTAAGCCACACGGTATGTTTTCCTGTGAGTTGGAAAAGCACTAGCAATTCAAAAGGCCTAATTTCTGGAAATTCCTAATTTTTTTTCTGTGTTGTGGCCAACAATAGTGGCCTTAAGGCATGAAATCTTCATATTTAATCTGGAAACAATGAACTTAGTCACTTACACCATCGTACACCATCGTTGTCTATAATTTCTACACTACTGAGGTAAAAGAAACTACTATGGCACCGTTGTTGTTCAAGGTTCTGCTCACAATATTATTTGAATTTCCTATTTCTGATTACAAAAGAAATTATTATATAAGTTGCCACTGTTAGTCCACAAGAAGTTGCTACTGCTAGTCAATGGACAACTTGACTGATATACTACTTGTACAGCCATACAAATCTGAAAAATTAATCAGCAGGTTTGTGTATAGTCCGATGATGAGTTCACAACAGGCATTAGCTTCGCAGCAAGTAATAATTAGCTATGGTTGTTGTAGCCATACAAATATGAAAGTTGGAAAAGCTTATCTCACCTGTACAAATTCGAAGGCAGGGCTCCAGCTGCCCATTCGTCTGAGCCATCACCGGCAGAGCTGCCGTGTTGCATGCCTGCCGAAGAGGTCCTCGACAATGTCAAAGCTGACCGCCGGGTTAGAAGCGGCAATCTTCATGAACATCTTGTAGCTTCTTCGAGCAGGATTTGAAAAGTTTCATGTACCCTTGGTAGCCGACGACGTTCAAATATTGCACTTCCTGTTCCAGTTCCCTGGTTCAGCAGCCTTGGTGCATATCAGAACAAATGAAATGGAAGCATGAATAATACAAATGGTGGTATATTGATCCGGAAAGCAATGGCGGAGTGGGTGAGGCTGCTGACGCGCGGGATGCCCTCGCTGGTGCCCGTGCCAAGGAAGATGAACTACGACTCCTGCAACCTCTGCTCCGCACCACCAAGAGACGCACGAGCATTACGGCAGAAGGAGCACGCTGTAATAGAAGCAAAGAAAACAAAAAAACTAGAGGCATTACGTCGAGCACCTGAAGTGCGGTGCTGATTAAGTACCTTACCACAGCCTTACGCACGCGACTTACCGGAGCTGAGGGGCTGGAGACGAAGGCACGGCGAAGAGAAGGGCGACGCGGCGGCAGCTCGGTCGCGGAGGAACGGGAGGCGCGCCGCGGCGAGGCTGGCGAACGTGCGCGCCGTAATGAATCGCAGAAGGAAGGAGGGACGCCGCCGAGACGCGCCGGAGACGGGGTGGAAGCCGCGCTGTGCCACGCTGGGTACATGGCAGAGGGAGGCAGCCGCGCTGCGCCGGGAACAGGGTCGGGGAGGCGCCGGTGTTTGATGGATTTTTATACACAAATTCGTAAAAGGGAAAGAGAAAATGGTGCAAGGTTTTTAAGTTGCACGATTCATTCAAGAAACTCATTTGAGTATGTATGGGCTTATAAACCTGTATATTTTCAAATGTTCATAATAGGATGCGGGAGTCCAGGCCCGGTTTCTTCAGGAGCTTTGCCTGCATATCGTTGTTATCCTGATAATCCTTGACGAATACGTACGTGTCTATGTACACCAGCCTGTACTCTTTTGCTCGTATCCCGGCTGGAGATAAGACTTACCATGCACGTTCCCAAGAGATAGAGTTCTGGACGTAATCCAAACAGATTTGCTAGCCTACGGGTTTCCGTTCAAACGTGCATGTTTGCGAATGCAGTTGGGATTATACACAGGGATGGTCTCGTTCAAGTTGCATGATGATCGAGTTGTATGCCATACCTGGCTGTTGGGTCCACCTGACATTGTATACGTCGGCTCGTTCGCTTGTACGTTAGTTGGAGATAAACATGCACAAGTACAGTTGGAGATAAGATCATTCGTAACTCAAACAGGCCGGCGCGGTGCGATACGTATCTTCGTTGAACCCTACCGCCTATCCTCCACTATATAAACAAACCGATCCCTTCTGGATCGGGGGACGGAGGCCGCCGCCAGAATACGCACGCGCGCCGCAAGGGGCGGCGCCCTGCCCTCATCACAACAACACAACGCGCGTACGCGCCGTCGCCAGGAGACGCCGTTGCGCCGCAACTCCACGCCATCCACGCGGAGGAGATGCCGCACGACGACGCGGCCAGATGACACCCTTGCCGGAATCGACAGAAGCGTCCATGCCAACGCAGGAGTTGCGGCCATGTGCCGCAGCTCGCCATCCAAGTCTACACCACGTTTCTACCACGACAACGAGCTCCGCCAAACCTGGCGTCAAATATCTTCCGGCCGGCCATGATACACGGTCTGCTCGCTCATCAAAGCGAAGCGTCCGTTCTAATCAAAAGAAGTAAAGCGATTCCTCCCATGAACAAGGGTCGAACAGTCTACTTCTTGTCATCGAGAAGTAAGGCGGGCATACATCTTCTTATGGGCAAAGGGTCAAATAGCCTACTTCTCATCTTCACACAACAGCGTTGGACGGGTATCCTCTCATTAAAGAGGGCCGACGATCTGCCTGTTAATTTACTATCAGAGAAGTAAGGCGGGAACCATCCCATTAAGGAAGACCGATCAGTCTACTTTCTCACTTCACACGGCGGAGTAAGACGGGTAATCTCCTATCCAGGAGAGCCAATGATATTATGGAGCATGTAAATAATCTTCGGATTATAATGCTTGTGGAAGAAGAATCAAAATATTGAAGACAAATATCATCCAATGCAAAAATGCATGGCGTGCGTTAATTATGCAAATAATGCTTATTAACGCTCGGCCGAATATTTGATATGATACATATGCCATACTATGACGAGAGACTATCATCTATCTATGAATCAGAGTAACTTGCCGTAGTTACCAGGCTATGCTAGCTATGTCAAATACTCCATACATTAATATCTGGCTAGCTAACTGTCAGCAGGCCGCTGCGTGAAGCCTTGATGCTTGCAGACAAGCGTGATTGAAATATTGAAGAGACAAGTATATCTTACAATGTAAAGAGCTTGCGTTAATGCAAATATGATTCATTACTGCTGATACCCTGGCCTAATGTTGGCGAAACATATGCCATACGAGATTATTATGTTTACTCTCTAAAAAGCTGCTGTACTACCTTGCTCTAGGCAGCAATCAAATGAAAACTCCGGATGACTGAACTGCCGACGTGTGCAGTGCATGTCTATTAAAATAATCATTCAATCTAATGCTTTCAATCAGTAAGCATCGTCCAGTGCATAATTGAAACGCCATTGTTAGTGGCGCATCCATGAGCCACATCAACACCAAAGGCCAAGTCTTAATGAGATAAAGGCCGCATCATCATCATCATCATCATCATCGATATGTCTAGGTACCGACGAGGCTAGACGAAACCTTGGCCAAGTAATGGCGAAACTAAAGTCAATACTCCATCGACACGTCCCACATGACGGGATCGAACATACACCGTTGCTGGGTACCGACGAGGCAAAGGCAACACTTCCGTTCGAGTTGACGAAGACCGGCGTATACATGACTGGGTACCAACGAGGCGAAAGTCATCCTCTTCATCGACATCTTTCGTTTACATCCGACGTGACGATGGTGCTATCATGACTGGGTTTCGGCAATATAAAAGCCACCCTCATCATACACATTTCATCCACACTACATCATGCATGGACGAGTAACACTCTACATGAAGAAACGACCATTACGCGCAGCTTAATCGGAGGTGTTCTATAGACTCGCTCTATAGATGTAATTAACCGGGCAAGCATGTTAATTCCCGGGAATCGGCGAACTACGCAATCTCTCAAGTTAGATCTTCCTTAAGCATCGACGCGGAAGACAAGAGAAGACAAAGCTCTTTGTACTATGTATTTTGTAAATCTCATGATTTAATGAAATATATGGTTCCTCTCTTCACTTTTTTTTAGCAGAATCACTTCGACAAACAAAGTGTCATCATCCCTCCAAGCATCGGGCAAGGTGAGCAAGCTGTTTCGGCAGCACAAGATTGAATCATGGCGGCATTATGCTCTGCTTTGCTTAATCAAGGCGAAGCAGTCATTCTAATCAAAAGAAGTAAGGCGATTCCTCCCATGAACGAGGGCCGATCAGTCTACTTCTTGTCATCAAGAAGTAAGGCGGGCATACATCCTCTCATGGGCAAAGGGTCAAATAACCTACTTCTCATCTTCACACAACAGTGTTGGACGGGTATCCTCTTATTGAAGAGGGCCGACAGTTCATCTGTTGATCCTATTTCAACGGAGTAAGACGGGTAATCTCCTATTGAAGAGAGCCATCGTCTTCCTGTCACAATGATATTATGGAGCATGTAAATAATCTTCGGATTATAATGCTCATGGAAGAAGGATCGAAATATTGAAGACAAATATCATCCAATGCAAGATGCGTGCATGGCGTGTGTCAGCATATTGCAAATATTATCACAAACACTCTGGACGAGTGTTATATTGCAAATATTATCACAAACACTCTGGACGAGTGTTTGATATGAGACATATGCCGTATTGTGATCAATGAAGAAATTACCATTACCATGAGAGTAACTTGCTTTAGCTACCAGGCTACGTGTAGCAATATTGCAGATACATTATCAAGACTCGAGCTTCAATATGTTACCAGCTAATCATCATTAGGCTGCGGCACCACTTTGCTCAAACTAGCATGCGAGCAAATACTTCATAAGCATCTATGCTTTGATAACTGGACTGCCGGCAACTGCTGCGCACCTGTCCATTAAACATACTTGGTCAAGCTTTAATGACAAGCATCGTCCAAACATGAACACACGCTGCTAATTGCAGCTCTCCTCTATTCAACCATTACATTCCGTCTAGATATCGACGAGGCTAGACGAAACCTTGGCCGAGTAATGGCGAAGCTAAAGTCAAATACTTCACCGACACGTCCCATACGACGGGATCAAACACACACCGTTGCTGGGTACCGATGAGGCAAAGGCAACACTTCCGTTCGAGTTGATGAAGATCGGCGTATACATGACTGGGTACCGACGAGGCGAAAGTCATCCTCTTCATCGACATCTCCCGTTTACATCCGACGTGGCGATGGTGCTTATGACTGAGTTTCGGCAATACAAACGCCACTCTCATCATACACATTTCATCCACACTACATCATGCATGGACGAGTAATACTCTACATGAAGATACGACCATTACGCGCAGCTTAATCGGAGGTGTTCTATAGACTCGCTCTATAGATGTAATTAACCGGGCAAGCATGTTAATCCCCGGGAATCGGCGAACTACGCAATCTCTCAAGTTAGATCTTCCTTAAGCATCGACACGGAAGACAAGAGAAGACAAAGCTCTTTGTACTATGTATTTTGTAAATCAAATGATTTAATGAAATATATGGTTCTTCTCTACACGTGTGTTGTGCACTTGTGTGTGAATGAGTTATTTTTGTCTTCACGTTTTTGTTTTCACAAACAGCCGGCTGCCGCGGCGCGCCGGGAACGGATGGAGGGACTGTTGCGGCACGCCGGGAACGGGGAGGAGGAGGCGCCGCGGTGCGCCGAGGACAAGGAGGAGTAAGCCGCCGCGCCATGTCCGAGGACGGCGAGAGGAGGCCGCCGCCTCTGAGTCGCTGTCGCGGTGCGATTTGGAAGGCCAGGAGGGCGAGGAGGAAGATTCCCCGATCTGGAATGTAGTCGTCGACCGAAAAAGGAAAGAGGGGTGGTGGGACGCGCGGTCGCTTAACGCGCGTACGGACGCGCGGTAACCGCGCACGCGTGCTCAATATAGAAGATATATATATTTTTTAAAAGATACATATATACCGAATGCTATAATGGTTTAGGCTACATGAGGTGTACAAAACTACAAATGTTTGAAGTGGCAACATGAGTGAGCTTTTTTTCTTTAGGTATTTTAGTGCTTATTAAACCTCTATGTGGATAGATCGTTTCAACATTGAGCGTTGTATGACTCTGACGATGATTTTTGTATAGAAGAACCGAGATAGATGGGTATGAATAAAAAATCAGGGCATTGGAATGATCCACCTTGTTAATTACTAGTACAAATGCACGTGCGCCACGCACGTGTTTAAAAGACTGAACATGATATTTAAAATGTAGCTCTTAATTTATTTTTTAAGTGGGAAAAAAACTTTAGTTAATCCTAATAAATATATACGACGGTGACACATTTGTTAAAACACTGGCATGAACATACCAGGACATGATGTTTTTTTGAGGGAGATAATTGCATGAGTGCCCCTACTTTGTACCTCAATTATGAATTTACCTTTGTTTTTTCAACTTTGCACCACTGCTCCTGTTTTGACCAAGTTTGTTGCACCATTGCCCCTATTTTGATAGCAAAATCGTAATTTTTATCATCAAAATAGGGACAACCATGCAACAACTTAGATGAAAACAATGGCAATGATGCAAAGTTGAAAAAATGATGCTTTTTTGGAAGGTTGTGATAAACATAATCATAGGGATCGGGTCTTCCTTCAGCACCTCTTGAATTTGTACACAACTTGCAACATTTTGGAGTTCTAATACTAAAAATAAAAAGAGCAATCACAGGTCGTTTATAATAAAAGGAGGAATTCCATTTGCAACTAAAGCATGTTTATTGTTGCCCTAAAAGACGCCTCAATGAATCTACAATAATTCTCATTATCATTTGAAATCTTGTGGCTCAATAATTGAGAATGACAATTCATCATCAACTGCACAACATGCTAGATGGAAATCTATCAATAAAACATTTGAAATATCACTCAAAATATATTATAACTTTCATCCATTTCATTTACTCAAACATCATTAGATCAAAATATTGGACACAACTTATCTCCAATAATCTGATCTATTAATTACAGGATTTGATTGACATGAAAAATCCCTTGTTTTCAGTGTTCGCTTGAATCATAAAAAATATCATTTAAGTACAGGAATGAAATGATCGAATCTATTGCTTTGAGAAATTGTTGTAAGGCTCCTCACAACTCGCTAGATATCTCAGATTTGCTTGATTCAACTCAGTTCAAAGAAGCATGTGTAATACTGATGCAACAGTTTTATAACTCTCCTCTACGACTGTAGGACATGCTGGTAAATAATTTGCTCATTCGGCCATTACAACTTAAGCTCGAGACAGCAACAAATGGCCACTCACAGATGGACGAATACCACACAAACTAATTTAGGTCCACAACCTTGATCTCAGTTCAGTATCCTCCCATATATATGAAGTGTACTTTGCAACCTGCATGGTTAGCAGTAAAGGTGTTAGTTAAAAAAATCTTTTTTGTAATCATGTTTCTTTTAAGCTAGAGAATTACAATTGCAATAGACATGACAACATTGACAGTAGCTTTCATTCAGTCTACTTACACTCAATCATGCATTTCAGTTTATTTCATGCCGTGCACAGAGAGAACCTAAAAAGACCTAAAAAGCACTGAAATAACATGATACAACACCGATCAACAAATAGTTTTGCCCGACAAGATATAGCTTAGCAGGCAGTGCTGCTTTAATTTTGCATTCCCAAAACAGAATAAAAAAATATTTTTCCATCGGGAACAGCTGACATTATTATTTTGGAGCACCGTTGGTTAGCTTTTGATAATATTTCAAAAGAAGTCCATTAGCAATCTTACTAAGCCAGATTAAGTCAGAACTAAAATGCAATTCGATATAAACACATTTCTAGCTAAGAATAGATTATTACAAGAAAAACTGGTGATGCTTGTTATCATAGCTCTGAAGCATGCACAAAAATGAAAGTATGTTGCTGCTAACTTACTAAGAGGCAAAGGAGAGCAGATGCGAGTATGTAATAAGCTTATTAAACAGAACAAATAATCCTGAAAGTCCACAAATGCACGGTTGCTGACCATGTTTTTTAGGCGTCGCCTAGGCGACAAGGCGCTCCCAGGGTGCTGGGCGTCGGGGTCGCCACACTAGCGCACATATGGCGTCCGCCATATGGTTTTGGGCGTCGCCTAGGCGCAGTTAGGCGTCGAACGGACGCCCAACTGCCTGTGGAGGCCGCATAGCTTCAAATTGAGGAGGCGGCGAGATTGCTGGAAACCTAGGAGAGCTGCTTGAAATTGAAGGAATGGGCGAGTCCTTGGTGCATCCCTGTTAAAATTGAGGACAGAGGATGGAAGAGGAGGACATGAGCTGCCGATTTTGCTAATATTTGATGTGAATTGGAAGCCGGCGACAAGCAATTTGAGGCTGTTGTGGCGCTGGGATGTGAACGAGAGAAGGCGAGCGAGGATTGGGAGCGGCGGCACTGGGTCGTGACTCATGAACGATGAGACCGTGAGGAAGAAGGCTTAGGGCAAGGGGTGGGCCGCTGGGCCTGAAAATAACGGCCCATTAGACAATCGCTTCCTCATTTTTCTTCTTTTCCTTTTTCTTTTTCTACAAGGCTGTAACGTATCTGCTAGTATTACACATGTGTACGGCGTCGCCTAGGCGTCCGCCACACACGCCTAAGCGTTGTGGCGGGGGTCAACCGCCACAAGACGCCACAACGCCTCAAAAACATGGATTGCTGAACATAGGCGTAACAAATCCCAACTTATACTATGATATGTAGTAAAAAAGGGAGACTTACCTATAAGCTCACATCACTTAGAGCATGCTATCTCCATACGACAGCATTCCATAGCTGCAAGTTAGTTCAGATACAAGATCTCATAATCCGCCTGCTGTTATCTTAGTGCCTAGACAAAAGCTTGATGGCACCAAGGGCAAACATAATATTGTAATAAGCTTCATCAGATGGCCATGCCAAAATATGCATATCTTAACTCAGTAATAAATTCTAGAGTGAATATTATGCAAAAGAAGTAGGGCCTTATATTGTACAGACGGGTCCGTTTGGATGGGTGAATCGTTTCTGATTCTGCCCAGAATCAGCTGGAACGGTACCAAAGGGCGAAAGTGTGAAACGTTTCTGAAGCGAATCGGTAAGAATGGTTCCGGGAAAATGAACTACGAGGCTGGAACACCCAAATCGGTGTTCCACAGCGATTCGCGTCGACTTCCAATGAAGGCCAGCTCCAAGTTGCAGTTTATTACAGCAATTTGCCACCGCCTCACGCTCTCGAGCCGAACTCGTCTCTGTTGATACGGTTCGCCGCCGCCTGACGCTACCACCTGCTGCACGAGGTAAATTGGGTCGACGCTGGTAGCCTCCAGCAAAATCAAGACAAGAATGGAGATGCGGAGTCCAGTAGCAAACGATTTTAGTAGTCAATGGTGTGAGATAGTGGAAACCTTATAGGAATCATGGCAGGCGGCGCTGTTGCTCGGGAGCTGAGAAGAAAGAACGTAGATGGAGAACACGATGACTGCGTGCTTCGGTCATCGATGCGTGTGTGTTAGGTTAGGTAAGACGTGGGCTTTGCTGGGCTAGCAAATTGAAACCCATGATACGGTTTATTTCCTTTTACATTTCTTTTTTCATTTTTTCTTTATCAATTGTGACAATGCGTTACTATATTACATTTTTTAAATATTAGATATTATGAGTTTCATTGTGTTTCACAATGTAGCAGAAACAATACGCTTCAATCAAGGGTAAATGAGACATTTCAATCCTCTAGTTTTTGTGAAACTGAATCCAGACACCTAGCCAAACGGTTTTTGAAGTGATTCTGTTTCAGGTTGAGAAACGTTTCTGAGCTGGAACTGAAACCTTTCTGATTCTCAGAGAATCTGGAACCGTTCCAAACGCACCCTAATAGCAGTATGCAAAAGTAAACAATAAATCTACCACATGAAAATACAGGATATCTATGAGATTTTAGTCACTTTTTCCCCTCGAGGTTTTAGTCACTTGAGTTCAAAATAAAAGTGGGAGGGATACAACATGCATTGCTGATCTTTTAGAAAAGTGGCAGCAATCGCCGCTCTCCACCTCTAATTCTTGCCAGGCGGCCAGGCCTTTAAGTGACAAAGAAAGTACAGTACACAAAACAAGGATTAGAATCTCACAATTTCATACGAGCTCAACGTAAAATAAAGGTTACCAAACCTCATGAGGAACCATGAACACGTGCATCAAAATTTGTGGGGAAGATCACATTTATTGACAAGCACTTCCACTAATCTGGTACCCCGCAGCCTATAGTCATTTGAACATGTTCTTGATTGAAAAAAAAAATGAAAATAACTGCCGCTGGACATAAGCTCATTCAAGCTCCAGTCCATCCAAAGAGGATCTCCATCCATAGCTACTTCCCCACCTAGGGTTTCAACCCAATTCGAAATCCCATCAACCTATTGGCCAGATCGAACCCACGAATCAAAATTTCTACAATAAATAATCTCACCTTGCCATTTGAGTCAGGGGAGGTGGAACTCGGTGGACTTGAGGCTATGGGGGCGGCTGAGCCTCAGTGGTGGAGGCCGGAGGCAAGAGAGGGGATTGGGAGAGGAGCCGCGCGCCGACCAGCCATCCTGCACCGCACGCCCTTCGCCCCTCCGCCGTACGCCACCTCTCCGCTTCTGCTCGTATCGGTGAAACAAAGGAACGAAAGATGGGGAGGGCCGCCGGGGATTACTGACGCATCCCGCCTGCCTCATAGGAAAGAAACCGAGGAAGTAGGAAACGGAGCGCGTGAAATCCTGGCAACGATTCGTCCTCCTATACCTCGCCCCGCCGTCGCCGCCTCGACCTGGCCCGCGCCGCGCCGTGACCTCGTCTCGCTACCGCCGCGCAGCGACGTGGCCCCGACGCCGCCTCGCCCCGCTACCGCCTCGACCTGGCCCCGCCGCCACGACCTCGCCCCGCCACCGCTGCGCCAAGAGGAAGACGGCAGCTCACGCCGCTCGGGGTGGGGATGGAGATCGGGATCGAGGAATAGATAGATAGGAAGGAGAGAAGGAAAGGCAGGCGTGATTTGCGGAACGCAAGCTGCGGGCGAGTACGAAACCTCTCTTTGTTATGGAAGGCCACGAAATTGATTCCAATAGTCTGGGGTACGGGGGTGGAGTCGCGGGTGAAAAAAAAATCAACTTTTAGCGTCACTGTAACGCAACAATCAACGTAAAGGGGAGGGGAAAAGGGGGGGGGGGCGTGACGCTCGGCGATGCCCGGAACGATTCGGTGCGTTGAATATTGGGCTCACAATATGGCAGGACGGTTTAGATGGCAGGGTAGATAGTTTGGCAGGGTAAAACTGATTTTTCTCTAAACTGGTTCTTTAAGTGTTTAGATAGAAAACCAATATAGGATAAAAGGGCCAAGTGAAACATGTATCATTCTTGTTTTGCGATTGCACAACATAAATTATTTTTTACTTTCAAAACAAAATAAAGAAGCAAACACTTGTATGCACATATGAGCATAACACACACGCACACTTTACCTCTAACGATTACGAGGGACCAAACCATTATATTTTGACATTCACGAAATCATCACAAACGTCTTGCTATTGATGAGACCGTCGACTACCACTAAATCTAGATGGGTTAGTTCCAACCAAAAAAAACTAATCACCTACGATTACTTATATTGGTGGGAGTTAACTATGATTAAATATGACGGTTGTAAGGAGAATTATTGTTATTATTTGATAGTACCTCTAATAAAATTTGGTAATATTTCAGTATATGTAAAACCACCAAATCCAAACACTACAATGAATCGTTTCTTAAAAAAACACTACAATGATCCCATTGAAGAAAGGGTGAATTGTGTAGTTGACGTTGCAGCACACTTCAATTACACCCCCACATATATGTTGTTTTAAGTAAATTCGATTAAATTCAAAGTTAACTCAGAGGTAGCTCGAGCAGTCCGACGATACCATGTGTTGGCGTGCATTGGCATAGATGCTTTGGCTAATGATGGAGCCAGGAGGGGGCCATGCCCCCCACCCCCCACCCCCCCACCCCCCTTCTTTGAGAAATAGCCTTGATTTCACAATTACTAATTTGTTTTTTTTTCAAATTAGTTCTTTGGGTGCTAAGAACTTCCAACCTTCAAAGAAGTTTCAACCAGAAAATCATACTCCAAAATCATGTCTATTTATGTTCATTTATATGATGTAAAAGCATATCATATTATCTGCCTTTGTATATGATGGCTCAGGCTTCTTAGAGCAAAGCCCAATAAAAACAACTTATCAGTCATATAGCCAAAATAGTTCAGCCAAATCTAACATGTAAGAGAGAGAGAGAGAGAGAGAGAGAGATAGAGAGAGAGAGAGAGAGAGAGAGAGAGAGAGAGTAAACCGGTCGCATGTTGTTCCTCAGACAAATTTTAGATTTTTCAGCGATGGCTTCATCTCGTCTTGGACGGGAGTTTTTTGTGGCTCACTTCAAAGCCTTCATGCGATGGGGTCCCTCCTTATTTGGCAAGGGTTCTGTTGGTGTTTGCGTGTTTCGGGCGTCTTCTTCAGAGATGATGACCGGCGATGGCGTAGTTCAGAAACTTCAGTAAGCACATGCTCTAGAGTTCCGTGTGTGTTTTCTGTTTTTTTTTTAGCGACGTCTGTGCAATTTAGTTGGGTCAGTGATCCCTGTATTCTTATATGTATATGTATTCATACTTGTATGGTATCTTTGACATAGTAATGCAGATACGTATTATAAAAAATCTCAAAAAAAATACGTATTATAAAAAAAACGATGTAAAAGAATGTGTATAATAATCTGAAACACGAAACGGCTAAAAAAAAATTGGAAATGTAAAGGGCTTCTTCATACAGACAACTATACTACAATTCAAACCTTACGAGCCCAGCCCAAACATGTCCTTCCCTCCACCAGGCAAGGCCCAACCCAACCCACACTCCATCAGATAGCATTCAAAGTAAAAAACAACGGCTCAGATCGCATCTCCCAAACCCTACCATCCCCTTCTCAACCCTAATATAAGCTTGCTCACTCCCATCCATCTTCCGTCCTTTCCCCGCCGCCGCCTGAGCCACCGCGCCGCGCCCCACCTTGCCGCCGCAAATGGCCGCCGCCACGCGCCCCCTGGTCTCCGTGAAGGCCCTGGAGGGCGACATGGCCACGGACTCCGCCGGCGCGCCGCTGCCCGACGTCCTCCGGGCGCCGATCCGCCCCGACATCGTCCGCTTCGCACACAAGCTCGTGTCCTGCAACAAGCGCCAGCCCTACGCCGTGTCGCGCCGCGCCGGCCACCAGACCTCCGCTGAGTCATGGGGTACGGGGCGCGCGGTCTCCCGTATTCCCCGTGTTCCCGGTGGTGGTACGCACCGCGCCGGCCAGGGAGCCTTCGGCAACATGTGCCGCGGCGGACGCATGTTCGCGCCCACGAAGATCTGGCGCCGCTGGCACCGCCGCGTCAACGTGCACCTCAAACGTGTCGCCATCGCCTCCGCCCTCGCCGCCACCGCCGTCCCGTCCCTCGTCCTCGCCCGCGGCCACCGAGTCGAGTCCGTCCCCGAGCTTCCTCTCGTGGTCTCCGACTCTGCGGAGTCCATTGAGAAGACCGCCCAGGCTATCAAGGTCCTCAAGCAGCTCGGTGCCTACGCTGACGCCGAGAAGGCCAAGGACTCCGTGGGCATCCGCCCCGGCAAGGGTAAGATGCGCAACCGCCGCTACATCAACCGCAAGGGGCCTCTCATTGTCTATGGTACCGAGGGATCCAAGATCGTGAAGGCATTCCGCAACCTCCCTGGTGTTGATGTTGCCAATGTCGAGCGCCTCAATCTGCTCGACCTCGCTCCTGGTGGTCACCTTGGCCGGTTTGTTATCTGGACCGAGTGTGCCTTCAAGAAGCTGGACGAGGTGTACGGGACCTTCGACACTCCATCTGCGAAGAAGAAGGGTTTCATCCTCCCGAGGCCTAAGATGGCGAACGCTGACCTGGGCAGGCTCATCAATTCTGATGAGGTGCAGTCAGTGGTGAAGCCCATCAACAAGGAGGTGAAGCGCAGGGAGCCTAGGAAGAACCCATTGAAGAACATGTCCGCTGTGCTCAAGCTGAACCCGTATTTCGGGACCGCACGCAAGATGGCAGCTCTCGCTGAGGCAGCACGTGTCAATGCCAGGACTGAGAAGATTGACTCTAAGAGGACCAAGCTTAGCCCGGTATGATAATCCTTCCAACTGCTTTTCTCTTTGCTGCAATAATATCAAAATATCTCTTGCTATGTGTGTGATCTGTGATGGACTATAACTTTTTGGGTGCATACTATAATTATCATTTCTTATACGTTAGAATCCTTTGTCGTTATGAGTGTGTGACTATTTCTTATGCTTTGTGATAGTATTGGGTAGTATTACTCGATTCAGTCTATCATTGCAAGCGCTAAGAAGTCTGGCCAGTGGTGTCCTCTTGTTGCAGTTTTTAGACAGTCTTGATATGTTGGGTGGAGACAATGTGTTGAATAGATAAGTCTCACTAAACCCATTTTGAGGAACTACTGTCATTGGTAGTCTCATGCTGCATTTGCTGCTAGGTACTAGACTCCATTTTAGATCTCGTTTTCATGATGATTCACTTTGATAGGAGTAGCTGTAGTTTTATGGTGCTAGACTAGTCTTCCGCTATTTGGGGAGCACCTGACTGCCACTGCACACATTAAATTCTTTTGTTTATTTCTTGATTTTGTCACACTTCGGGGAAAATTTCAGTGCAAATGGAAAACAAGCAATTTCACCGATTTGATCATGATCTAAAGGCTCTTGTTCCTTCCAAATATTCCCAAAATAAAGATAGACAACCGGGAAGGTGTTTCCAAAAAACCACAGGTGAGATTATGGAAGGAATAGGAGCCCTTAGATCAAGATCAAACGGGTGAACTTGCTTGTTTGCACCATTGCACTCAATTTCCATTTGCACTGAAATTTTCCCCTCACGTTTCAGTCCATATATTAACTGGAGCTGTAAATCTTTTGTCGTTACTGTGGATTTTTGTTGAACTCTTCACGACCATTGTACAGAAGCATGTCAATGACCCTGTCATGTTTAGGTATTTTGTAATATTTGGGTTTATACTTGCAATAGCATTCACACGTTATATCCTGTTATAGTATAATCTTTTCATTAGGTCAAAATCTATTTTGAAATATGAATTATTAGTTTGCCTGAACATCTAAAACCTTTCCTTGCCGTAATCAAGTTGTAGCATTCTGTTGATGACCGAGTCTTTGTGTATACTACTGTTTCTCAGTAGTTTTTTGCTTAGTGTTCCTACCGCGACTGCAAGTGATCTTTGGCTCACTCGTAGCTCCTATACTTCATTGTGGCTATGTATTTGGAACATAGATTTGCATAGATATCTGAAGATTGATGACTAGGGCTATGTAGGCATTTTCCTTGAGTTTTTTTGCCATATCATTCATTGTTTCATATGTATGCTGACGGCCTTAAATTTATTCTGCATTAGCCACTACTTGCTATGGCTATGTATTTGGAACATAGAGTTATTTATCTATTTGCTATGGTTGTGAAGAATCATCTCCATTCTACTTGCTACTTGCTGTGGACATATTTATTCTATTGTCTACAGTTCTGTAATTTCTCTCCATTCTTCAAAATTGAATTGACGTGCTCATTCTGAATTTTAAAATTCCTTGCAGGAGGAGGCTTCTAAGATCAAGGCTGCTGGAAAGGCGTGGTACAAGACCATGATCTCTGACAGCGATTACACAGAATTTGAGAATTTCACCAAGTGGCTTGGTGTCACACAGTGATCATCTAGTGGAAGCTTTAGTCTCTTATCACATTATGTTGGGAACGATGATTTTGGTTACTCTTATCTCATGTCATTTGTTATTCAGAGTTTCAGACATGGTATGTCGGTTTTGTAGCTGTTCCTTTCTGGACCTTTACCTTCAGACCTCCATTATGAGGACACAGTATATGCCATATCTCGATACTCAATGGCGCCTTACTATGTGGTTTGTGTTGTCTGCTCATTTTATGTCTTGGCAATTATTTGTCCATTGAGATGATGATTATTGAAGCTAATTTAGTGTCTTATACTTGATATGCCAGCTCTGTTATGATTCTGATCTGATGATGCATTTCTGTTGTTTTTACCATTTGCCGTGAATCAGAGAGCTTCTAGTTGGCTCTTGGTTCAATATCGCACTTCTATATGCCTTTTTGGTGGTTTACTAGATTTTGTTTCGGTTCTAATGAAATATGACTTCGATTTTGCGGAGCATGTGTGATGTACGTGTCTGCTCTCCTTCCTGAGCTGGTGGTTAGGAATTTTGAGTGAACTATCAGAAAGTGTTCTGGGAAAGCTTTTTGTTGGCATGTTGTCTGGAACAGCCAATGATGTCGTTCCTCAAATTTATTTTGCTGATTTGCAACGCTTTCCAACTTTTCCGTTCCTCGAATTTATTTCGCTGATTTGCAACGCTTCCAACTTTTTGCATATTCTCTCTCGGATCCAGTTCACTCGTGCTAGTTGCTAATCATCCTATCCATCTTACCCGTCGAATTTACCCCTTGCCCGCTAGCTAAAACGTCACAGCGACACAGCATACAGAAGCTACTACAGCACTTGTCTAAATGCAGCACTTTCGATGATTTTAAGCTGTCATGTGGTTGTCACTTTAAGAAACTTGTCCCATGCCATTTGGGCTAGTTCACTAAAGGCTAAATGGTTCAAAGATGTACAACGCATACTCAGATGGACATAAACATATATTAAACTGAAGAGAAGTGTTTCTGAGAGTGCAGCTCAAACTGGCTTTCTTAAACATACAACAGAGAGAAACATGCCTTGCAATGAGATCCATTGTTCTTGTCGCTATTTATGGTGACCAAAATGAAAGGTATGCAGGTCTGTTTTGAGCGTAGACAACAACAGCTTAAATAAATTCCCATTTGTTAAAGAATTATACATATTTATACAAATTATTTACATTGTTTAGGGAGACTGATTTTGTAAAGTAATATATAGTATACTATATCTGTGGAGTTTGGACGGCATAGATGAACGGAGCCTCGTCCTCCAAGTTTGCAATGGGACATTTGGAATCTGGATTGGTCAACTGATTACTATCTGTAGGATGGTGACATAGGATGAATTCATTATTAACCACTGCCATCGAGTCTTAAAATAAAATAATTTTAAGGTAGTAATTTTGAAAAATAAAATATGTAGAAAAGGAAAACCAAAGCAAGAGCCAAGAACTGAAGTAAAGAACATCCCATGTACCAAAAACATTTGCAAGGCTCGGGCCCTCGAACTCAGACGTCCCGATCGCTTCGTAACCGCTTGATTTAATCCTCCCCTCCTCCAAGGTTGGTCTTCGATTAGTCGCCAAATTTCTATCAATTTTTTTTTTCCACATGCAGCTTTTATTTGCTATTCTTGGAGTCCGGTGGTGGTAAATTTTTCAGCTCCTTTATTTCCCGTTTTCTCTGACCTGAACTGCTGTCCCAGGCTTTCACCTCGCCGGTTAATCCCAATTGGGTTGTGCTCCAACCCAATTGGGGATTAATTGGGATTAATAGTCTGAGGCTCCCCGTCTCGTGTTCTTGGATTGGCAAGGCGAATCGGCTGGTTTCTTGCCGGTGAGGACTGAGGAGTACTCACAGCTATTGGGTTGGATTGGATTCCTTTCACGTTCGATTTCGCTTTCGTTTCTAGATAGCGCGGTAAATATTGGATCTTTTGGACTTCCTGTTCTTCTTGATTCCGATTTGAGCTTCTGCTCTTAGTCTCCAGTTCGAAATCTCAATCTGTATTTCTGCTCGATATCTCCATATTTAGGCGTTTCTTCCATGCTCTTTGATCTTTAATGACCAATGTTTGAGTTGTTACAGGGTGGAACCATTCATAGTTTGATGGATTCTTATCGCTGCATTTTAGTTTATTTTGTAGCTTGGAATCCCGATTGAGTATTCCGGTTATTAGGACTGAAGACAAGTCCACTAGGTAGCTGTTACATGTTCTTTGTTCGTTAAAACTAATCCCCTTTTTCGGAGACTTGGTTTATCGGCGTTTTTGCGTTAAAAGTTCCTGAAAATACCACTGTTGTGTGCAATAGTACGGTCAAAGTTGGATCTCTGTTTATTTTTCATGTTTCTTTTCTTTTATGTTTGATTAGTGATATTGATTGGATCTTAAATGAGGAGATTTACCCTTACAGCATAGAATTACTTTTTGACTTTTAATTGTTTCCAAGGCCTTCAATTTGGTGCCACCTACGTTGAAATGTCTCTGAATCCGTGTTTTTA
Organism: Eragrostis curvula; assembly: GCA_007726485.1. Lineage (NCBI taxonomy): Eukaryota > Viridiplantae > Streptophyta > Magnoliopsida > Poales > Poaceae > Eragrostis > Eragrostis curvula. Next base: position 5,186,467 of record CM017443.1, read on the forward strand.
GCTTAGATTAGAATTTGAGGGGTGGATCCTTTTTTTCTGAATTGGTGTTGACTGTCTGTTTCAATTTCTTTTTACTGTATATGGAGGTAACTGGTAAATGCTGAACCTTGTGTGGATCTGATATGATCTTTTTCAGCTTGAATTTTCTCTAGCTTTCTACTCGGTGAAATCTACATGTAAATTTCTGTTTTCTTTGTCCGAACCAGATGTTGTTGTTTATGCCTTGGACTAAGGAGTGATTTAGGTTACAGAAGAACCAAGTAAGAACATGTGTTTCTTGTTTACAGAAGAATGCAGGGGTGACATGCTTGAATTTAGTCCAGTGTCTGTCCTCTATGTCCAGATTTATTCTTTCAGATCGCTTCTGCCTTTTGTTTGCTTGGTTGGTTACTTCCCGAATCCCTGCATCAAGAATGATCTTTCATCTTCTTTAGCCAGGAGCACAAAATTTCTGAACGTATTGAATAGTTCATTGTCCAAATTTATATGTTACCACTGCAGGATTCTGTCCTCGTTTTCTTGGTTCAGATGTTTCAGAATATCATGTTTTTGTTTCCATGGTACTTTCGTCTCCTTAGTGTTGCTGGACCAGCTCTTTAATTATCTAACAGTGATGTCTTTTGCTATGATTTTTTTCACCATTGCTTCAGTTTGAAATGAAGTTGTATTTGTTATCATCGATATTCTTCATAAGGAAACTATGTGTTTATTTCATCCGAGCAACACATTCACTAGGATTAGATATATCTCATTGAAAATTTTCTCAATGTATATTTTTTCTTGAAGACCCTGTCAATGCCAAAACTTTACTAGATGGTTTATTCAGACAATATTTAGTATTTGTTGGAACACAATTGATCCCTGGCTTTTGTTATCTTGTATTCAATACTGTAAAAACAACAGACATCTTACCTGATTTGTTTATGCGATAAACTTTTGTTTTCTCTTCCTTCATCTGGTATCAGTGCATATTTGACCTTTTTCGTTTCTCACGTGCCGGTCTCCTGCGCAGAATCATGAAGCTGAAAAGTAGTGCAGTGGAGATTTCCAGGGAGAATGATATGATTTTCGCTCCAGAAGGACATTTTGGCGTGAAAAGTGTTCGGCCAAATCAACCAGCTATTGTTCAGGCAAGATGCAAATGGATTATTGGAGACGTAACTGAGGTGTTTGATCGCAACACATGGAAGCTTGGTAAAATTTTGAAGATGTCAAAGGACAATTACTTCGTTATCAGGCTTGCTGATTGCATCCAGCTGAAAGAGTTTCACATATCTAGCTTGAGAATTCCACATGCTTCTGGAGCTCCTCATAGCAAACAGCTACCTACATCAGTTAAGGTAACCTGTTTTACTTGGAGCATGTGAAGCTGCTTTATTTCGATACTTGCATCTTCATTTCTCTTACATGATTTGTTTGTACTTCTTGAAAATTACTGCTTTGCTTAGGCTTATGCACTTAGATTTATCTTATTTAGCAGCATTTGTGTAGTGTGTGGAGCTGGACTATGAGTCATCAATATCTTATTTACCTTAACTTTGAGTGATTTGTTGGTTTACTTGAAGAGAAACACTCCATACAAGCTTCACTTGTTCTAGGAAAGTGTTTTTCACATGTTGGGAGCAGAAATGCTATTGGTCTATAGCCCAGACTCCACACACCATTCTTCTATGGCAATTTGAAAAATGGAACTAGCAAGCCTTTATACGAAGCAACAACTTGTCTGACACACGATTTATGCCATGGCATACCCTTCTTATCGTGCAACTGTGTTACTATTGCTCTGTTTTCTTTGTATGTGTGAAAGTGTTACTATTGCTCTGTTGATGAAGTCGTATCTACATATTTAGTTGAAGCACTTTATCTTGTACCTCGTTACATCGTTGAGCATCCTAAATCCTGGGAGGCACAATGAGCTGCACATCCTCAACTCTTGACTGTCCAAATACATTCAGGCGTCTAATTTTTTTATTTATTTTTTATCACACGTCTAATTTGTTTACCACCAGAGAACCCACACTCTTGTCTTCAGCAGCAAACTGAAGTACACAGCTGAAACATCAGACTGTCTTTTCCATCATTAATTCTGCATTTACCTTACTACCGTAAGCAATCGATTTTCACCAGTTGCATTACTTTTCAGGCCACCAGAGCTGCGCAGCAAGGCAACGGCAAGAAGAGGAAAGCCGCCGCGGAGGCCTCTCGTCATCTGACAAAACGAGCCCATCCACGAAATGTCGCCACAGCTTCCAACCAGAATGGCGCCATGGTCGACAGCTACCTGCACAGTTCCTCGCAGGTCAGAGACGAGGCGGAATGCTCGGTGGCCAGCTGCAGCGTCAACGACCCGGACCATTTCTACGGCAATGCGCAAAGCAAGCGCCATGCGACCGCCGCCACCGGGGTCGCCTTCGCCGACGACGCCATGTCGTCGTGCCCGTGCACGTCGGGGAGGGAGGAGGAGAACGACGAGGCGGCGGCGGGCGTGGACGTGCACGCGTTGGAGCTGGCGGCGTACCGGTCGACGATGCGGGCGCTATACGCGTCCGGGCCGCTGACGTGGGAGCAGGAGTCGCTGCTGACGAACCTGCGCATGTCGCTCAACATCTCCAACGAGGAGCACCTGCGCCAGCTCAGGCGCCTTCTGTCTTCTTCGTGATCATCATGTCTTGCCAATACATGAAGTCTTGGTCTTCGTCTCCGGCGTCCGTCAGGATGTGAGTAGTAGAGCTACAGAAGTACACGGTCGAGGCTGCTGCACACGCCGGATGTTGCGAGCGAACGCATGCCCGGCCCTGCTCTGGTTTTTCCTGTTCGTCCATCCGTCTTGTCTTCTCTTCAAAGTAGAACATATCAGGGTCCAGGTATACACATGTAGAGAGAAATCGACCTGCGTCCTTGTCATGCCTTGTTTGTCCCTGATATCTTGCTTGTAAATGTGAACATATATTCAAGTTACATTTACTTGTGTTGTTTCACTTAATGACAGTTTATCTTACTGGTTTACAACCCAGCTACCAGTATACTACTGTGGTGGTATAATTTTTTGTAAGGTCAGACTGTTAGAGAAATTTCATACAGAGTAGCTGCAGTGAAAGAGTTTTCTCCCTTTGTGGAAGTGAAAGTGCTGTCGCAGAACACGGAACTTGTCTGAAGAATTTCATACTCCTCGCTGCAGTGAAAGACTGCACTGTCTGTTTCGACTGAACTCTTCGCGTTCCCAGAATCACAGGACACGAACGTCTTGCGAGAAGCTAACACTTACAGTACGAGTTTTATTATGATGGTGTAAATTCTGGAAGGCCACACTGTCTTGAACTACACAGGCTCAGGAATTTCGTATGAGAGTAGCTGCAGTGAGAGTTCTCTCTTTTTGGGGCAGGAAAGAGTTCCCAGTACACAGAACATGTCTGAAGAATTTCCAATCTGTATGTAGTATGCTACAGTGAAAGAGCGCAATACGAGTATCTCTGTGTTTGACTGAATTCCTCGCGTTCGAAGGACACGTACGTCTCGCGAGAAGCTGCCGCTTTCCGACACGCGCGCCACGTGCTCCCGCGCGGTGCCAAACGTGTCAAGGAGGCAGCGGTACAAGAACACACCGCCATCCTGTTCCAAAGGATCTTCCATCCTTGCTTGCCACGTTCAGCATCCTAAATTTATCTTACGCCCAAGAACAGCAGAAAAGCTTAACAACAACGATGCCGGTCAGCGTCGTGACGGCGTCGCTGCAGCCTTCCTGCCGCACCATCCGCGCCGCCGCGTCGTCGTCGGCGCGCGTCTTGCGTTCTCGCCTGCACCGCCCGCCGTCGCCGCCCACCGCTCGGCTCGCCGGCGTCAGGTGCCACGCCGCGATGATGCCGCCGGAGTTCCCAGGCCCGTCGCCGTCCGAGGTGCCGGGCACGAACCGCCCGCCGGAGGAGGTGCCAGGGACGAGCCGGCCGCCGGCGGAGGTGCCAGGCACGGACCGCCCGCCGGCGGAGGTGCCGAGCATCGACACGCCACCAGAGTTCGACGCGCCGCCGGGCGTGGACGTGCCGATGCCCAGTTGGCCGAGCAAGCCGGAGCCAGGGCCCGAGATGCCGGGGCCCGCGATACCGTCGCCGCCGACGCCCGAGGTCCCGAACGTGCCGCCCAACCCCGACGTCACGCCGCCGCCGCCGCCGGAGGTGGACCCGCCCAGGCCCCCGCCCGAGGTCGAGCCGCCCCTGCCGCCTGGCGCCGCGCCCGTGCCGCCTCCCGTCGTGTAAGCGAGTTGTGATGCGGCGGCGAGCGTTTTGCCACGGTGATCAGCAAGCAAGTTGTCGTGCGGAACTACGGATGGATCTCTGTCTCTGTTCTGTTTGTCGTAGTAGTTGACGGTATAGCACATTGTACAAACTTTTGCTTAAACCAAGGAGAGCTACTAGTATGTTTGTAGAGAAGTTGGATTTCTTTCGCCATTAAAAAGATCAGTGTGATGGTGTGTGCCGCGACAAACAAAGGCAAAAAGCACCCGTTTTGCATCGCTTCACCACGAGTTCTTCGTGTCCGCCGTCGGCCATGCGTGCGCGCTGGCCACCCCGCACCTCCCTGGCCGCTTCTGTCCGTGGCGCTGTGGGTGACGCGCGGCTCGTGCTTTTCCGTGTCGGCGGCTGCGGCACCGTGGCGTGGCGTGGCGTAGCGGTTCGCCGTTCTTCCAGCACCAGCGCTGCCTCGCCGGCCACGGGCCGGGCACGCACGGTCGAAGAGCGAGCCGAATGGGCCTGGCCCCATATGCACCACCTGCTACAGGCCGTTCTGAGTCCACCACCGATGGGCCTGGCCCTGTGGAGTGCGTTGCCGTAGATGAGAGACGACGAGCACAGCCCACTGTTATCAAAGCCGGGCCAGGATGACGAAGAGAGACGACGAACACAGCCCACTGTTATCAATAGTGATGTCCAAAGGGGCCGGGCCAAGCGGGCTGGCACGAAGCACGAATTTTTTGGCCCGGCCCAAGCACGGCACGGCACGATTAATTTAGGGCCGTGCCGGCCCGTTAGCCCGTGCGTGCCGTGCCATGGGCCGAGAGTCTAGCACGACGGGCGGCACGGGCACGGCACGAAATTAGGATGGCCCGCCTAGCCCGATTTTAGCCCGTGTAGCCCGTTAGCAGCCCGAGAAGGCACGGCCCTTTAGCAAAAGTTTTTGCTTGTAATATGTTTCCTTTAGGTCATTCTAGTGGTGTTTTTGGATGGTTGAAGTTTTGTTTCAATTCAAGTGGTTCTATTTGTGTTTGTGAATTTCTGGTAATGATCAATGCTAAAATGATTTGCGTTAATGCTGTAAGGCATCAACAAGAAAGAGGTGTCTAAAGTTGACAACAAGCGCAACAACAACTTGCAGGGTTTACGCGTAGTTGCGCCGTATGCGGAGGAGTTTGGGCTTGGGCCTGGCCACTACGTGCTGCTGCCGACAGGTTGTTCCCGGAAACAAAAAACAGGACAGAAACAGATCCGGCATCGGTCGGGATAAGGACAGCGTTTTCGCTCCCGTCTCCGCAGCCTCGTACCTTTCCCGTCCGCCGTCAAAGTCCCGTAAAACGAAAGGGTCCGGTAAGACGGAAACGTGCCGGACGGGACTGTATTTTCCGGTCGCCTTTTCACCACCAGGGCGGGGCAGCGGCGGCACGCGGTCTGGTTCCGGATTGGATGGTAAAGATCGCGCACCGCGCGCCGTCCACGCTCTCCAGTCGCGGGCCGCCGATCGGCACGGCGGCAGCGATCTCCCATGCCGCACCACCATCTGTTGAAGCTGGTGCGTTTCCTGACCAATTCCTTCGTCCTAAACATCCTCGGTTGCACGTCCTAGGTTTTACGGTTCGAGTGGGGAACGGCAAGTTTGGTGCGAGGAAACAGTAGTAGCTGTAGACTCCCCGTTTGTCTGAATCGTAGTACATCAGAGATTCATTGATGAACGTACGGGCCTCGATCGCGTATCTGCACGCCGCGCAGCCTGCGCTCCCGCGCCCGCTCCTCCTTGATGGTCGATGCAGGGCTGCCGCATCGGCTCGCCGTGGTAGCTAGGCGCAGGACCACGCACGACCAGGATGAGCAGATTGCAAGAGGGATCTCCACACACACACATACGCTTGTCACAGCTCATGGTGTAGTTTGTTCTTACTGCAGGAGTAGTCAACTACAGAAGCAGAAAGGATTTATATGTTCATGTTTGAATTCGCATTGAAAACATGTGTCCCATTTGCTGGAATTCATTTTGACTTCTTAATGGGAAATACAGATCACCATAGTCCATATTTTCTCGGTGCTAAAGACAGGCTTAGCGTAACACAGCTTTGACTTCAGATAAGTGCAGTGAAATGCAGCTTATTTTCACTACGATGCCTTCTGCCTTCATCAACTAGTGAAAATAAGAACAAACTAAAGCAAAGCAAATGTCTTTAGCACTGTTCCCAGAACATTGCAGTGCAAAACTTCAGATGTACCTGGCCCTGTACAAAGCCCATGAGTACAGTAGAAGGTACGTACGCGGTAGAGAAATTGGGACTGGCCGAAGAGCGTGCATCTGTCAAGACAACGCATTCTTGCGTTCTTCGGTCCTGTCCAACTTGGACAGTCCAAGTACAGAGGAGGCAACAGTGACAATCTTTGTGCCTCACTCACGTACCCTTCCTCCAAAGCAAGGACAGCAACACAGCTCATCGTCGAGCGAGGACACTGCGTCGCTACGTTTCCTAGCTAGGCTTTGGATGTGAGAGGTGAGGGAGCGCAAGTACGCATGCCTAAGATAGAGGACCACCTAAGCTGCACGCTAAGCATCTCTAGGCCTGAGATCTATAGATCAGTGCAGCGCTGCATCTGCGTGCCATGCATGGTGGATTTGTTTTTATATTTTCACTGCTACTCCCTCCGTCCCAAAAAACTTGACGCTTTTACTTTCAGATAAAAAGTTTGACTGTTCATCTTATTCAAAAAAAAATTGTAAATATTATTTTTTTTATAACTTGTTTTATCATTAGCAATACTTTAATCATGACATATTTGTTTTAAAATTTGCATAAAAATTTTGAATAAGACGGACGATCAAACATGATGGTAAAAAGTAAAAACGTCATTTTTTTTGGGACAGAGGGAGTACATCAGTGGTGGTAGTAATTTGTGTGAAATGTGGTGGTAGTACATCAGTATAGTACTGGCCGTGGACAGCAGTACGTGGACCACAGGCAGGCATGCGTGTAGTATTAAATCTGGAGTGTAGCAGTAGATTCAAAGTGCATATGATATGTCTAACCAAGCAGCCAGCATGCCTGATTGCTTGTGTATCTTCACACTCTTGTCCATGTAGCTCCAGTTTGTCAAAAGTTATTGCATAAGATAGATACGTACATGATTCTAAATTACTAGCCATCTTAATAGGACATTACATTAATTCACTTACTCCCTACATTTTAAAATAAGTGTCCTAGCCTCGGGCACGCGAATTAAAGAAAGATGAAAAATTAGAGAGAGTGCTGAAAAGGATGAGCAGTGAAGGAAAGAGATAGAAAAGCCTACATCGGAAAGTGAGAATGACATTTATTCTTAAAAAACTGAATAGTGATACAATAACACTTAAACCGGAACGGAGAGAGTATCTAGCATTCTAGCCACATTAATTCAGTTAACTAGCATTTTAACCACAAAGTTCAGAATTCAGGAAACGTTGCATAGTTGTTTGGGTTTTGCATTTCTGAATGGAAGGAGAAGGACCTGATGATCTTAAGCTGTTTAACCGCTGCTTCTTCTACGCTTAGATTGAAATTACCAATGATTATAACAACTAAAACTGTTTCTACTACACAAGGACGCCTGTTATGTCAATGCTTCCTCGAATGGTCTTTGAGAAATTCACACTGCATTTACACATGAAAGACAAGCATGGAAGCTGCCTGATTCCCTCCATGCATGCAGGACACGACCCATGCGGCTTGGCTTTTGGCTGTAATAGCTGAGATCCATGTGGGCAAGGAAATATGCCTCTAGTCTAGTCTGTCCTAGTGTAAACCTCAAGGTTTCTATTGCTGCACTACTGACTGGTCAAAATATATGACCGTTTACTTCCTCGCCTGCTCTTTTTCGCATACTTGTTACTATACATTTTCTTCTTAAAAATCAGGATCTACTACTTTTTCGCATACTGTTATTACCAGTTTTCTACTTAAAAATCAGGATCTACTGGTATTTATCTACTACTTTTTTGCATACTTATTATTACACAGTTTCTACTTAAAAATGGATCTACTGGTATTTAATTAATTTATCTCTACATTTGCAGGCACAGCGTCCTTAGTCTATGATATTTATCTGACGTGCACCTTTCCACTGGCAGAAAGTTTCCAGGCCATACTTTGTGATCGAAGAACAAAAATGCTTCGACGCTAGCTGAAATAAGAGATCAGGCAATTGCGGACGGGGTGGTAGCCCCGTGGTGAGGCGCCCGAGTGGCAGCCGGCCGGTCGGGAGTTCGACTCCCGATCCCGCACGCGGTGCTGTAGTGCGCTACAGTACTAAAAAAATTCTTAGCAAATACCAGGGGAGCCGTCATACCCCCCCCCCCCCCCCCCCCCCCCGCAGATCGAGTTTTAAGAGATCAGGCAATTGCAGAAGTCTCGAGCCATGACCAAGGTAAGGGCTGAATCTCTCATCATGAGCCGTCAGCTTAAACATCAGCTTCCATATAGAACCTGCTTGCAATGCAAAACCCTTCTTAATTTGATGCCTGCTTACATGTCAAATGGTAATATGTCTAGATACCAATTTAATTACAAGATAAGCCACACGAAAGTGTTGGCTGAGTTCATGGGTAGCATGCTCGCTCCATTCATGCATACGTGAAAAGACAAGATCCTGAAAAGGCCCTCAGGCAGATCACCTAGGAGTAACTAACAAGCACTCACATTGGAAGCCATAAAATACTCAGTCAAGCCGATCTTTTGGCATGTCGTGGCTGATCTTTTTGGCATGGCTCGTTCCCTTTTGCCAAGCCGAGAGGTACAGTCAAGGACGCTTCCTTGGCTACTGGGCAACGACTAGTCTCACTCCCTCCCACACGCATGCAAGCACGCCGCATGCCAAGGCGTCGCGGGCTGCTCCTTTTTCCGCTTGCGCTGCTCTGCCGCCTTGGAGAAGAAAGTCGCGGCTTGCCACAGAGGATTGGTGTCTGCCCTAGGCACCCTACCCCTCTGTATAACATAGATGTCGCTGTTGATTTTTTGACTGCTCGTCTAATCAAACATTTTTGTGTAAATCTTATTTATTTTTACAATTGTTTTATTCATTGACTCTATTTTAATGATGACCTATTTGTTTTTATATTTAAATATTTTTTTTTGATACGACGAAGGGTCAAACATGATGTCCAGTGACAACTATTTTGGGACGGAGGGAGTAGCTTACCTAGCTACATCCTCAGACACACAAGGAAGATTGTGAGTAGCTATGCCAAGGGCGACGTTTTAGAGTCTAAAATTTAGAGGGGTTTAAACACAAAGAATCTTGTCTTAAATAAAGTTTAATTACAAAACTAACTGCAGAACCCCCCTCTAAATCGCGAGACGAATTTAACGAGGGTAGTTAAGCCGTGATTCGACGATATTTACTGTAGCATCACTGTAGCAAAACATAGATTAATTAGGCTCATTAGATTCGTCTCGTAAAGATGTACCTATCTGTAAAAAGGTTTTGTCATTAGACTTTATTTAATACTCCTAAATAATAAGATTCTCTTTAGAGTTAAATTTTAGAGGGGTCTAAACGGTGAAACGAACACACCCCAAGTTGGCGAGTGAAAAGTAGTAAAATTGTCAAGTACTTGCAATTAGCTTGGACTTGCAATTTCGAAAAAGAAGTCAAAGTACTGAGAAATTTGAAACAAAATCTAAATCCCACCTGATGTTGAGAACGTTACTGTGACATGAGTGCGTGAGATGTGCTAACATGGGGGTAGAGGTGCAGCATGAAATTTTTCAGGTTTCAAAAATGGCACCGACACTGTAACACTCTTCCTTTACTGAAGTACACGTACGGGGACTCGGGATACCTGCAGACTGCTTGCTTGCAGTCGTCTTCCCCGGAGCGCCCATGCGCCTACACGATGCTTTTGCGGCAGTTGTTGTCTCCTCAATGAGCCTAGGCCTTCTGTACTCTAAACGATAGGTTAGCTACTGTACCAGGCTACAGGCTATGACTATCTTCCTTCTCCAGCACGCGCCTTCTGCTGCTTTGACCTTCAGCTCCCCAATCTCTTTCTCCGCTTTACTGCACAAGGATTGCATGTAAACATAATTTCAGACCACTTGGGATTGCTAGGTTAATAATGCAAAACGGGAGTTGTTATGTGTTACGGAGAAAAGCTCCACTACAGTTCATCGGAAAATGCATATAATAATCTTCTGTTTTTTCGTGGACATTGGCGGCTCGACGCACAGTGCCTGGCTCAGTCTCGGCACTGTGCACCAACCTGGATGTGCATGTGACTGCAAAGAACTCGTGGATGCCCGTGAATTCAGAATCTGCTGCATGTTGCCGGTTATGTATTGGCCGGTGACATCACCGCCAAACTGCAGGTCATCTCTTGAATGTCAACCTAGAACAGTTCTTCCACAGGTAATTTGTAGGGGAGTGTTGTCATAGCGTTGTAAAGAGAGGATTTCTCGGCTTTTGTTGTGTGTTTGTGTGTGGTTTTAACCATTGATATATTTAGTACACTCCAACTTCTTAAAACTTTTTATAATTTCTAACTCTATACCAGGTCAAAGACTCCAAATCAAGCATGTATTAATCCTCCTTCGGCACAAAGGATTTTTGAAACACAAAAATAAGAAAGACAAGACGGGGAGTGTCATCTCAGGAGTTTGAATTGAGTTCATAGCAATTAAATAAACTCTGTAGCTACATGTTCATTCTCATTAGAGACCAAGGAGAGAAAAAGGAATATACATAATTATTCACAAAGAATTTGGCAACACAAAGTTAAGGTTTGCGTGGAGCGTAAAATTTGGTTGGATATATATAATCCTATATCCCAAAGGCGTTTGAAAGTAATTTTGTGTAGAGATTAAATCGTCCAAACAATATTTCACTTTTCACCATTTCAAAGGGTGGCTACAACTCAATCTAGAATTCCTCCAAAACTTTGAAGAGCTTACCATATATCTTACGCAACCCTGTCAAAGCCTCAAAGGGCACCCATAAGGCCACGAACCAAACATCCCCTGAAGTGTCTTACCACCTCCTGGGTATTGCTGCCCAAGCCCTCTTCCCATATGCCAATTTGTGACTACGATCTTTGGGACATTTTTGTTGCTAGATACACGTTGGCGTGCTAGTTTAACTCTTAATGAACATCTCCATTTATTTTTGGTCTTCATGTGTTATAGACTCAATTTCCTAGTATCAAACTTTGTTAAGAAAGGGGATGTTTGGTTCTTGGCCTTCAATTGCCTTCGGCATCGCCGCAACCATGACTCAAAAAAAAGCCGCCTAACTTTCCACAACCGGCACAAGCTAAATGACGAGGAGAAAAACTATAGCAGACAAATCCCTTGCGGGAACCAAGCACAGCTAAGAGACGCCAAATGTTCGGTGCGGCGAGTTGTGGCGGGCATCAAGCATGCCCAAAGTGTCGCTTTCATTTCATCGGTACACACTTCGCCGTAGATTGTGTTTTGGCAATGTTAAGTGTCAATAAAACAACAGAAGTAGTAATGCATGCTTCCCCATGATATTAAGTTTGGTTTGATACGTAATTTTACACGATTGATGGGGTTCTCATCAGATAGCATTATTCTCGAACACTACTTGATCAAAGCCGTCTCCATCGACGACATCAAAGCCTTCACTGGTCTCGTGAGCAACGGATCCTTGATAACATGGTTAGTACGATGGACACATTCTTAAACATTACTGCAAAAAAAAGCTGTATCACAAAAGCAAAGCTGATAACAAAGGTGGCGCCCATTAAGACAGCCGAGCCCGCATGGGGTACGGCCGGGTTTGTCTTGATTCGGTGATTCCTCATGCTCGATCTATCAAACCGACGCAATGCAAGCCAAATCTTTTTTCCCATATCTTTTTTCTGCCTCTTTCTGCAGCCTGCACCATCTCCCCTGCGCTGACAACCTATACACACACCCAGACTGCAGCGGTGGCTGTCTAGGTCCCCTAGGCCTATAGAATCTAGAACCCTACTCTAGCTCCTACTCCACCTCTACTAGCTAGCCCCTTTGGCTTCTTCTCCATCTGAACTCTAGCTAATAATCCCTTCATCGCTCCACTTTACTTCCACTCAACCACTCCTCTGAGCAGCTTGGACTTCACCTTGCAGTATTATAGACCTCCCCCATCACAACCCCTCTATAAATCTTGGACTTCACCTCGCTTCTTCCTGTGTAACTTGCCACGCCGCATCTCGGTGTGTATCTTTAGGTCTTCGAACAGTTCAGGTTCTTGCTACCTGTCCAATCTCTCCCCATCTTCAGTGCATCAACGCTGGTTATTGCTATTGGCGGCCTTGTGTTCTCATGTTTCTTGATCCCAGTCCAGATAAAATCAAGAAACAATATCCAAAGGATAGCTCGTTGATATGCAAGAAATAGTTCGGTATTAGCCTTTTGGTTTCATTACTTTCCTTTGATTTTTTTCAATCTCCTGGAGATGGCTTCCATGATTCCTTCGATGTGCTCCTGTGGATCTCGGCGTGTAGCTTCCATCCACCTAGTCTTGGTATTTTATGCAATCCAGCCTAGAACTGTCCAAGGGAACGAGTGAAGCTGCCAGCATGATCTAGCTCTGAGTGATCACTTGGAGGGCCAGCAATTTGGAGCCCTTGTGGTCATGCCTTGCTAGGTCATGCTGCGGCAGCCTCACTTCTTCCTGTTCTTGGGCACAGTCATGGACTCATGGTGATTATTCTCTGGTCAAAGTAAGTGTTACTCTAATCTCTTACGCGGCTTTCAAGTTTCTATTTCTCTTGTAGCAGTGATGATTCTCGCATGTTAACATTCTTCCAGTCCAGATGAGCTGACCATCCTTGTTGTGTTATGTTCTGATGATTTTGGTCCACTTCGTTGATGTTTGTTCGGAACTAATGATTCATCGCTGTAAGGTTGTTGGTTGGAAATTGGACCATTCCGTCCTTCATTTAAAAGATTGTGTTACTAAGCATGCCATTTTCTCTGAGTTTTGACTTTAGTGTACCCGGTAGAGTATCTATCTAGCACAACTATGGCAACATCCCAACGTGGAGAATGTTTGCTTCTATATTTTTCTTGCTGCTCTTTTGGTTCTGGATGCTTGTGTCCGACAATGTGTTGAATAGGCTTCCTGTGCTGAAGGTGGCTGCTACTAGCTTGTGGTCCTATCCAGCTTCATTAAGTAAAATACTATATTTTGGTTCACTTGTATGTGGAGAAATCGATCATTAGCTTCTTCCGGTTGCATACAGTCATTGCATGCTCTCTATGGACTGGTTGCAGTCCAATGTTCTCTACAAAGCTTCCGTGCTAGCAATAGTGATTTGTGCCACTACTTGCCATGGTTGAAAAATCTAATGAATGATCTTGATTATTCGCGACCACAATAGTTCTTTTTTTTTCCTTAGGGACTATGATACCATGTTTAAATTTGCTTAATAATTAAATATAGTTTCTATCCTCTAAGAACCTGATCAGTTTGGGTAATTGCTGTCCGAAAACTATTACTTTGTAAAATAATCTACTTAGAGATCTAATTTATGTTCATCGCCACACTAGCTTCCAGTTCGAAGCCATCCAAAGTTGAAATACTCGACTGATGGTTTAATCCCTGTTAGTGTTGATTCTTGTTAAAATGATCAAGCAGACATTGAGAGGTCACTGACGTCGCATGTGGCTGTCATATCGTATGGTGTAAAAAATATTTGGGTAGTTTTAACTTTTATTTCAGGAACAGCTACGTTTTTGCTCCTCAGTATTTTTTCTGTGTCTTGGTTTTATCTCAACTTTAAATTTGGCAAACTAGCTATGAGCAAAATTGTGATGCCATTGGTATTAAGCGGTGATGGATGCCAAATGGGTCGTAAATTAGTGTCCTTGGTGATTGAAACAAACAAATTGTGATGCTAAAAGTTATGTTGCTGCACAATGTGCTTTTTTTTCATTGCTTGAATTAATCAGCCAATCAGTGACGCCAAATGGTCATCGGATGACCTGTGAAGTTATGGAAAGCTTTGTACACTTGATCATAGTATTAACTCGTAGGCAGGCTCTTCAATTTTAAGGCAGGGGGCACACACGTCTGGCGTAGCGCATGCACGGATTATATTGAGTCCCTTGACTCCCTTCACGGAGGTAGTACAAAAGTACTCGTATTCTTTGCGCTTGTTTTTGGTTCTTGAAGAGTTCTGAATTACTAATGTGTACCTATATCAGTATCTGCTGTGCGGACCAAGAGTGCAGACTCTTACTAAAATATTTCTTTTGCATTTGGTTAAATGTAGAACAGATTTTTCTTTCTTTCCGAACTGTAAATATCTGGTGAGTGTTGCATTTGGTAGTACTCTTCATGCAGATGTGTAGTCCTAGCTAGTACACTACTTTTGAGCTCCCTCGCTGCTCTTGAGCCCTAATTTAATTCTGGACCCTTTACTAAGGAAAAATTTCGTGCTTGCGTTCCCATGGGGATTGAGCACTTTGGAGTCGATCAGAAGTTCAAACCCCACTCGTCAGCTCGCGTTCCTTTGATACTACGACCTCGAAAGAGAACTTCTTGTCTGCCCATGAATGGTTTATAAAAACGACTTGGGATGTCACCGCAGTTTCACCTGCTGACAGTATTCAGGAACTCCCAATCAACTGCATTCATCAAGACCTGGCAGGTGGAGTCAGTCGATGGAGCGGTGTCAGCCTCGCCCGCGTACGATCGGCGAGGGAGAACAGCTGTGTATGCTACGGGCGCATTAACTTGTCGCTCTCGATCGCTAGCTGTTTTGTCAGCGATGCATGGATCAGCAGCTCGCGCGCTGCTGCCTGTGTCCTGCTGATCTCTCTCTTTGCACGGCTCGTTTCTTGGATCTTTGAAATGTTACAATAGCTTTGGTGCGTGGTTTTCATGGGTAATTATTCGGCACTATCGGTCAGACTGTTTTTGGGAGAAAGATGTATAATTCTCTCTCTCTGTTTTAGAAAGGTTGTCATTTTGTCTCTAAACACAAGGAAATATGTAGTGCACATAAGGGGAAGAGAGATGGAAGAAAAAAGATAGAAAGAGATGCATTGAGAAGTTGAATGACAAGCTTTACAACAATAAAAAACATCATACTCTATTGCAAATGAGCTTTGGGGGGAGCAAACAACTTATTTTGAAAAATATTAACAATGTTTAAATTATATAATTACTTGCTTCATTACAAAAGAATATATCAAAATATGTAACTTATTTTATCTAAAATATTTTGTATATCCATGCAAAAAAAATATTTTGTATAGATACTATTGCTTAAAATTGACAACGTTCCATTTTTATCAAACCCTCAATCCCTTAGATTGACAAGCTTTAAAGGGAGGGCGTAGCTAGGATATGGGATGAGCTTTATACCAACACCTTGTCTCTGTACGGCACGTGATAATTCATACTCCGGGTCTCTGTAAGGACATTATTGATTTCAAAAAATGAATGCAAAAGAGATGAACATCCTCCAGTAGCTAATCTAAACGTAAGATATGATTCACGCAAGTAACACGGTACACCTACCGGAGTAGTAGAAGTGTACTCGTCTACCTTGTCGTGTACTTGTCCTACTTGATCGATACGCGCGCATGCATGCGCCCCTCTCGCACGCGTGCTTCCCGCGTGCCATGCATGCGTGCATGCTAAAGCTGCCGCGGCCGCGCACGCGCGCCGCAACACGGCACATGCACGCCGTCGCAGCGCGCCCTCGAGCAGCGACTAGGCAGCACGGATCCGGAGCGTTCATCTTTGATCCGACGGGGCGTGTCGCTGACCGAGATCCTGTGGTTTCTGCAGTCCCGGCCATCAGGTGACGAGGACCGTAGATGTAAACGTTTTGGGCAGAAATGAACAGTAGAAGAGGAAACTATCAGTACTGAACAGCAGGTTGTAAAAAGAATGGGAAGAATGTGTGAAATCTGCCCTGCGACATGGCATTCAAAAGATCGTTCAATCGCAACGGTCCATGCCCATACACGCAAATTATTGGTGTAATCATGAGGAATGTGTGCAGCAAATGCCTGACGGTTGCATCTAACACTGTTCTGCACAGTTACGCCCTTGTCTGTAGCTGGCTCCTGCATTTCTTTCAAAAGGGATCAATGGACCCATATGACAGATTGCAGTGCGAAATATAGTAATTTGTTGTCTGTTTTGACAACTTAACACTAGTACTGTAACAT
The DNA here is from genome assembly GCA_007726485.1 of Eragrostis curvula. Taxonomy (NCBI): domain Eukaryota; kingdom Viridiplantae; phylum Streptophyta; class Magnoliopsida; order Poales; family Poaceae; genus Eragrostis; species Eragrostis curvula. The sequence continues at coordinate 5,202,875 of CM017443.1, forward strand.
TGTCACTGGCCTATCACCGTAATTTGGAACATTGGTAGCGTAGCGGCACACTGACAACCTATTTTGAGGAAACGACAACCTAATTGATTTTCGTCGATGAATTCCCTCGAAGAAAGACTCAAGATCACAATGATACCGACGACCTCTCCCCATTCAGGCAGCAAACAAATTAACATGCACTCATCTGAAGTGTTTCACAACCTCAAGTTTATTTACAAACAGCGACAGAAAACAGTTTATTCATACACTAAGCCAAGGCCGACTCTTTTTTTTTTTTTTCGAACGGAGAAGGCTGACTCTCATATGGACATGGGTTATGACAATCTCCACATCTACTACTCATGGTAACATTAGTAGAACACAGTTACAATGCAACGGCAACAGGATCGTAATTGGCATGCCACGCGCTGCTTGTGATCCACACATCAGTATTGCGAAGACCAATCTGCCGCGCTGCCTACTCTCGGGATGCTGGTATCCTTCTTGGCATTCACATCAACAGTGTATGTGATGCCGCACACCTCTCCTTTGCTGTCCACCCTCGGCACTGGCTTCACCTCGTTCAGAGGATGCTCGTAGCTCCGGAGCCCTCCAGACGTGGAGAAGAAGAAACCTGATGGTGGTATCGAGTTTGAGGGATCAGAAGACAAGGTGCTTAGTATTAACTTGAACCAAGTATCCTAACGACAAGAAAACATATATGAAGGGAGTATATACCTCTGGGGAATGGAGCGAAAGATTTTCCGCAAGCCTTCTTTACTATTTCAGTGTCATCAGAGACCACGAGACGGTCCTCAGAATCAACTCCCCAGTAGAATGGAACACCGCCTTCGTTGGCGTCCTAGAAGGTCATGAACAAGGAGCCAATAAGCCTATTGAATATTGATGTTGTCTAATCATCCCAGTGCAAATGATAATCAGGAAATGAATGAACAAGATATTTTTTCCCTTATATTGCAAAGATCAGTTTCAGCAGAAACAGAGCAAACTAGTGCATCTACTTGACGTTGTCTCGTATTAAGGATCTCTAGCTCAAAAGTTGCCTGGTGGCAGAAAGAAGATCAGGAATTGGCAGCCTACCCTTCTCTAAGGGTGCAAAGCAATCTTATTCCAGTAAAGCAGATGAAACAATTGTACTTGAAATTAGTGTACTTTGTTTTAAACATTATGTACTAGAACAGCTCAGCACAACCTGAATACTACTTCCTTGAGGAATGATAGGTGACTGCTCACAAGGTATACATATCGATGAAAGTGAGAATTGATACGGTTTACTTACTGCAGCCATGAAAACTGACTTGGTCGAGCAATCATACAGAACAAAGGAAAATTTTCCACCTAGGTCTCTCACAACTTGATCTGCAGGATAAGGACCCCTGTCCCTCAAGGTCCTGTAAGCTTCGATGATGATGCTGACCTCATTAGCTCCTTTGCTTAATCCATATTGCTGCTTCAGAACAGCAACATTCTCAATTGTGCCTTGGAATAAGCAAAATACGTCCTCCACTGATCCAAACAACCTGCAATCACAGATGACTTGGTTATTATTATTTTCTGGGAGAATTGTACATTAGCTCCGCCATTCATTGCAGTTATAGTGTGTGTAAAACATAAAGGCTACCACCTCTCCCATTAAAGGGAGAGATGTACCTTAGCTCTGCAGTAATAACCTTGATCCGCCTCAGTCATAGCTTGTTAGTGACATACTCTAGACATATTTACGTTTTTAAATATATGATACTGTTAAACTTTTCTTGATCTTCGATGTGTCAATTAACCACTACTTTCTATTAAAATGGAGTTAATATCCAATGAAAGTCTGATCTTACGAGTGTGCACATGTGATTTTTAAGGCTAATCTAGTAATAATTTTTACATTTCGAAAGTATTTTTTTCTAAAGCTATTGATAGGCAGAGCTTAAAAAAATTTGACATCATATATAGTTGGCGTTAAACACGGAGGGAGTACTTGATAAAAACTGTATTTGTATCATGCATCAGAGCAGAAAAATACTGGGCTACCAACAGGCACCTGTGCAGATTCAAAACGAATTTGACACATACAGTGGGTAGAGCAGAGTCCCTAAATCTTCAGTAATCTAACCAGGAAACGAGCTTGATCTAGTAGACTTTGATCTAATATCAGATAGCACAACGAAAGGTTGGTTGCTTACTAACTCGTTACCGGATCCATGCTGAATGTAACAATATATTAAAAGAAATAATTATAGGACAAAAGTGTAGAAATGCTAACACGGGTGTTAATTCAGAATTCAAGCAGAGAATATAGCACTCAGAGATACACAAGTTAAATAATTATACGACAAAAGTGTAGAAATGCTAACACGGGTGTTAATTCAGAATTCAAGCAGAGAATAACGCACACATGCTGTAAAGAGCGTATGCAGGTTCATGTGCAAATAAGCACGGCAGGGATGATCCATCGCAGAAAAAAAAAAAGCACGCGGCAGGGATGATCCATCACAGGAACTGGAGAACAAGCTCGAGAGACTGACTCACCTAGGCAGGAGGGGGCTCTGATCACGCGAGGAGTATGCCATGGCGGCAGCCCCGCCGAGGTTGACGGTGACCGCCTCGGGCCGGGCCTCCCTGAACCGGTCCACGAGCCCCGCCGCGCTGCTGTGACCGGCGGCGCCCGGCTGCCGCAGGCCCTCCGGGCTTGGCGCCACCGACCGATCGAACACCGCCAGCATCTCGCCCGTCCGTCCGTCACCTCACCGCAAAGCTTCCGTCCCTGCGTCGCTCTCTCGCTTTCCTCGTACGCTTCCGCTGCCACGCGCCACGAGCGTGCCGATCAATCTCGCCAGGAGAAGAATTTCGTGATGACGACGATGTGGGTGTGGCTGATCAACGGCGGGCAGGCTTATATTGCGGTGGTACGTGGCGCGGCCGTACGGACGCAGCGGGGGTCCAAAGCGCGCGGAGAATTCGGGCGAAGGATCGAGACTTATCCACACGTCTCGACGGGACCCGCGGCACACCTGTCGTTGCCAGTCACCGGCGGTCGCGCACTCGGCGGGAACGGTCGCACGGAGTGGATAACGACGAACGAGGATGGGAACTGGACAGTCGTGGAGGCCCATGGGCCCAACTGGCCATGACGTTCCGCCCGGTAGAATCCATTTGAGCTTCACAGCAAACCAAGACACAGTGTGCTCAAGAAGAAGAAGAAGAAGAAGAAGAAGAAGAAGAGCAAACCAAGACACAGAGAAAAAAAAGGGAAGCAAACGAAAAACAGAAAAATGGTGCCTAATCCAACACAAAGATGGACACATACGGTGTGACATGAGTACTGCTTATTCTTAACTGCGTAGCAAAGCCATATTATTATACACTAGCCTAATGCTCGTGCGTTGCTACGGATTTTTTTCTTAAACCAAAACAAGAAGAAAAATACTCCAGTTTAGTAATGGACTCACAATGCTATTAATCTTTAGTATGACTCGCCCATGAAGTGCAAGAGAAAATTGTCAAAGAGAGAAATGTCAGAAAAATATGACCATTCTTTGTCACAAATTTATCGTCTCTAAATTCGAGATCAAACCTGAATCGCATGGAATGAAATTCACAAAGTTGTTTTCGAAAATCATACTGTAGATGAATAGAAGTTTGTTTACCGTAGCAATGTACTATAAGCTAGATATACAGTTATACTGTAAGAACAAAATAAAAAATGCGATAAGGCAATAGCAAAAAGTGCGCTTTGCAAATTGCAAGCGCCAGTTCAGTATCTAATCATCCGCCTTCCGCAGAGAAAGAAGCGCTAACAAAACGAGATTTTGAATTCCTGAGGCCGTAACCTGTCGGTCAACCCGGGATTGAGTCACGCGTGCTCGCCGGTTCGCCGTCCATCTCGCAGCCAGCTGCCCTCCCACCGCTGTAGCACAAGTCCTGGCGCATCTGCCTCCTGCAGGCGCAATCGCAGCACAAGCTCCACACGCCGCGGTCTCCTGCTCAAGCTATCGCAGTAGCCCGTGCTCGCAGCCTCGCACCGCATTCGCTCTACTGACCTCGAGCCGCGCAGTCGTCGTCGAAGTCCCCACGCTGAGCCCGCCGTCGTCGTCCTTCTCCACCTCGACCTGCTGGGCAGCGGAAGACGCGGAAGAGGAGGCGGGCAGGCGGCAGAAGACGCGAATGAGGAGCTAGGCGGAAGATGATTCTAGAGCTGCGGTTTGGGGTAGGGACGGGGTCGGAGCGGGGCTGCGCCTGCGCCGAGGAAAGGGAGATTTTTTTCGCGTGAGAGCACTGCATCGGTGTGGTCCCACCTGTCGGCGCGTCTGTGAGGAGGGACGCGCGACGACGACCGCGAACCGGACACCACCAACTCGCGTTTTTATGGGTAGTAAGATAAAGATAAGATATATACAGAGAAATGCAGTTCCTCACATAACAGGTTACTAACATAGATCAGCATCTTCTACAAACAAGCTACTTGGTATATGGTTACAAAAACAGACATGAGAAACCATACTATGATATCCCTTCAGACCATACAAACATCTTAACCCAAATACTTCCAAAAGTTGAATAGATTATGTATGAATCAGGTGCAAAATAGAGAGATAACTAGCATAATTGTAAACGATACCCGGAGCTGGAGTGGCAAGACGAGAGGTACTACCGTTTGGGTTTGATGCTGTTTGAACTGAGGTACACGCACTTTCTGAGAACTACATGTTCATACCATTCTGCCCAACTGGATTGCCAGCATCCTCACCGAGTCCCCCTTCATGTAGAAGGTCCTCCCAGAAAGCATCATTTAACTCTCCACTGGGTCTGCTTCTCAGACGTTCAGACCCATTGGAGGAAACACCTTGTTGAACCTCACATCCATTAGTCTCAACAGATGAACTTTCCAAATCAGATGGAACACCATTGACAAGTGATTCCACTGGCTCCTGCGGTTCAAACACCGCATGTGAACCCTCCAAGCTACAACTGGTGCCCATGCTGTCAGCTTCAGCTCCTTGATCAATGCGGCGCCTTCTTTTCTTTGAGATGACACCCTCAAGCCCCTTCCTCATCTCACTCTGCGAAATCAACTGGCGCATGAACTCAGGGTTATGCATGACTCGAGCCATGAACGCCATCATCTGCTGTTGCCTCTGCTCAGTCCCTTGTAATTTCTCTTCCATGGCTTGTAAGGCTGATTTAGTGTTTTGCTGCTCCTGCCTCAGCTTCACTACTTCGTCCATTAACAGATGCTTGTCCCTCTTCAGCTGGTCGATCTCTTCATCATATCCAAAGTGCCCTACCTCAAGGTAAGAGCCAAGAGACTGCTGATTTGAAGAAGAGTGTGGAGGTTTCCGCCGCCTAATATTTTTTAGGAGGTTCCTGTGTCCTCTCAGGAAACTCTCATTAGCAAATTCCCATCTGTCAGGATCCACCTTTCTGAAGCCCTGCCCAAGCCAAAAATCAAGTCATTAGAAAATAAGAATTAAAACACAAAGCAACATGAAAATCAGCATCCAAATCACACCAGGCCTGATCAGTGCAAAGGAAAATATTGAATTCCATAGAAATTTCAATTATTTACCTCTTCATCACCAATTACAGTTCACATGTTTTTCAGTTTGCATGGTTTCAGTTCTTCACTCTATTTGCCAGCTTTCTTCTTCACCCTTCACCCTTTAACATTGTTTCGACGCGAAGATAAAAAGCCAGCCGCTCATCAACATCTTATCACAAGCCAAACTACAGGAAGATCTAAGATGTTTCGGGAGACAAAATTATGCTTGAAAAATGTAAGTAATAGCCTGGCTGCAAATTTTTAACGAAGTTGACAATGTCATGGAACATTTAATATGGTTTCTGCAGAGTTCACATGCGGTGTCAACAAAGATTGGAGAAATGTTAGTCGGGGTACACCCGGTGCCAGCTTTACACGTTTGAAATATCAGAAAAATCAGACCCCAGGCCATAGAAATTCATATTCATAAACCTAGCTACTGATGAAGGCACGTGAAGTCAGCACCTTAGATTTCTAAGTATGTGTGTCAATTCCATACACCTAACCTTGTGTTGAGGACCAACAGGTCCAAAACAAACTGTATATGCAATCTAAAAACCTTGCATTGAGGACCAACAAGCCCAAAACAGACTAGTCCCTCGGTCCCTCCAATTATAATGTATGACTCCATATACATGTTCCTTCGAAGAAAAAATGACTCCATATACGTAAGTCAGAAGGGGTATCTCACATGACGAACGGCACTTCTGCAGATTGTTTTCTGTTATGCAGTCTATGAAATGTCTTCAAAAAACTAGTTCCCAGGATTTTAGTAAGCTTAAGGTTACCAGTATATGTGTTTTACTCCAAAGTTAGTAAACAAAGCTCTAACATACTCTCTTTTACTCCAAAATCATAAACAATATTGGTCGATTCCAAGGTTTTGACCGATTCTTAGCTGGTTTACAACACAGTCCTAAACCTAAGCTAAAATCACACACATCCTATATCACATCAATTTCCCCTTAAGAAGCTACAGGGTTTTCTGCGCAATAAAACCAAAATGAGCGACCAATTTCCCAATTATTCAAATAGCACAAGGAAGGTTTGTGTTCACAAACTATTCACTCCACATACTCATCTTTTGGAACTGGAATTAAGCACAAACAATACCAGGTCGAGGCTTTCCGCACATCATATGACAATACAAGGGGCTAAACAAGAAGAATCAATGGTAGAAATAACTTACATAAGTGTTCAGCTGCCGAACGAAGCTGGAGAAATTGTTGTGCTTGAAGTACCTCGGCAGCAGCACCGTCCCAAAGATATGAGGATCCCAGACTATGAAGCTGTTGTTAGTGGCACTCCATGACACAACAGCATCTGTGGTAGGGTCATCTACCATGTCATACGTCTTGGTGAGGAACTGTGGCGGACCACCGTCATGGAGCCCATCCATCGGCGTCGGCTGGCCATTAGCTACACCTAGGAGGTGTTGGCTCTCGACTTTAACAGGATTCACCATCCTGTGGTTCATGGCGACCCCACCAATGGAGCAGGCCCAAAGACACCTCACCTCACCAAGAGGTTACCAAATATTAGTACGACTTATACACAACAAATGGTTTATCTAGTTCTAGTTCTAGCCACAGGTTGCTACTTGCCAAGGTTCAGTTACTACAATAAGTCACGGTTCAGGCTTCAGGCGTGAGAAGCAAGAGTATGGGCACAAGAACAAGGTGGAGCGAAGCAAACTAAGCGCAACCCAGTCTTTGACCAAACAATTCACCCCATAACGATTCCTGCGCACCACAAACAGCAGCAATCTCTAAGGCAGGGGAGCAAAATCAAAGGGCTCGGACATATGAAACGAACCAAGAGTAACAGACCGCGTGATCACCCTGACGCCAAACAAAAAGGGGAAAAAAGAGTTGAGATCTCTGAGCTAGTTCACGCACCAATACCACGAACCAAATCAGGGGGCAGCAAAGGGAGCTCGGGGATTTGATTCTGGCTTGAGGAGGAGCTAAAAGCGCGCCACGTCGGGCAGGAGCTTTTGACCCGCAAGAAAGCGCGACGACCCAAACCTTTCTCTCTACCCCCTTTCCTTCGTGAGTGAGAGAAACGAGAAGCACGGCGGCACCTGAGACCGACACGGCGAGTGAGCGAGCCGCAGTGGCGGGAAGGAGCAGCCGCGGTGAGAACAAGGAAGTTCTGGAAGCCGGGGCGTGGAAGCTTGGTGGGAGAAGAGATTCTGGAAGCGGTGGTGGAAACGCAAATCGGGGAATGGATTCGTTTCTCCTGGCGTGGTGGTTGGGGGAGAGAAAGAGATAACGACGATGCGTCGACACGTGTCGGCCTGAACGGGGGCCGCCTATCTATAGATCGTCCGACGGAATTCTTCCAATCGAACAGCCCACGGCCCATGCAAAATCGGCCCAAAGCACGCGGCCTGCTTCTTCTTCCTCGCGCCATCGACGCGCTGCCGCCCTCGACCGCCGCTCCGGTGCTCGCCCCCGCCGCCTCCGCCTCCCGCCCGGCTCCGGCGGCGCCCCCGCCGCCTCCGCCGCCGCCCTCAACCGCCGCCACGCTAAATCCTCCGACACGCGACGCCCCCGCCCCTACACCGCCCACCGCCGGCGGCCACCACCGCGGCCGGCGGCGTCCCCGCCGCCTCGCCGCCCCGCCCGCATCGCGCCGCCCGCCGCCGGTCCGGCCTGCTGCCGCTTTTCTATATCCGGAGGAGGAGGAGGAGAGCTTGGGGGTACAAATCCCGCGCACTAAGGGATTCTCCGGCGAGGCGCCCCCGCCCCGCCCTCCTCCATCGTCTCCGGCGGCTCCCGCCGCCGGATCCGCGGCCGCCGCCCTCCGCCGCGCTAACCCGGCTTCGCCGGGCTCGTCGACGGCGACGGAAACGGTCCATGGCGTCACAGAGGTCGGAGGTAGAAGAAGACTGCACAGCCGTCGGATGAGTGAGACGCACGAATCTTGAAGTGTCCGATCGAATCGATCTTATCGAGCGCCCTACGTATAGGATCGGCGGCCTGAACGAGCCGGACGAGAGGGCGGTGGACTCCGGCCCACACGCCTCCTGGTGGGCTACGAGCTCGGCCCACGTAGCTGTACCTTACCAGCGAAGGAACTTTGCCAACAAAATTCCTCGTCTTCTTCCCCATCCAGCAAGGCAAGGAACGAAGCTGCCGTCCTCTTCTTCCTTCTCCCCTTCCTCGCTTCGCCCGCCGCCGCCGTCCCCTGCGAATCCCTAGCGAGGCAAGCGAGAGAGATTAGCAGCGATGTTTGGGTACCAGAAGGCGCCGGACCTCGAGGCCGGCCTCGGCGGGTCGCCGGTGCTGTACCCGGGGATGACAGAGAGCCCCGACCTGCGCTGGGCGTTCGTCCGCAAGATCTACGTCATCCTCGCCGTGCAGCTCGCCATGACCGCTGCCGTCTCCGCCTTCGTCGTCAAAGTGCCCGCCGTCTCCCAGTTCTTCGTCTCCTCCAACGCCGGCATCGCGCTGTACATCTTCCTCATCATCCTGCCCTTCATCGGTTAGCTCCGCCGCAGCCCCTTCTGTGCCTTCCTATTTTATTTTCCCTCTTAGGTTTTGCTTCTTACTTTTTGGGGGTTCGGGAACTGAGATTAGTGTGCTGATGCATTGATTCCCTGCTTCGTTCGCGTGCAGTGCTGTGCCCTCTGCACTACTACCACCAGAAGCATCCGGTCAACCTGCTCCTGCTCGGCCTCTTCACCGTCGCCATCAGCTTCGCCGTCGGAATGACATGCGCCTTCACCAGCGGTAACATCTTAGCTTCCATTGTTCATTTGTTACTCTAGATTGTTGTTCCATGTGACTGCGTGACTGAATTTATGCAGTTGATTCAATTGAGTACCTGAAATAGTTGTTGAATTTATCGGTTATTGTGATGATTTTGTATTACTGTTAACATTAGGAATCCCCTACTTTCATGATCTGCTACTGGATAACTGGATCCTTTCATTTAATATACTTTAGCATTCAAAACAGTTTGCAAGTGGATGTTGGATAGTAATGATCAGGATTCACTAACAGCTATCACGGGGTGTGTGTTGATCCCCACCGCTAGCATATACTGATATGGTGGTGGTATGTTATGCTGCTCGGAATTGGGTGACACTTTCATAGAAGCATGTTGTGTCGCTTTTTCCGTCTACGACATAACCATGCTGCAGAAATAGAAGTCACCTCATCTCTCTGTAGATATGTTGATCATAGATATCTAACACACCGGCAGCTGACATTATATTTTCCCATTGTTATGGTCTAGAACGGTCTCCATTGCGTTATGATTGATGATTCTGTTTAAAATACACTTCAGAACTTCCTGCTGAAATTTTGAACAATTTATTAACTAGTTGCTCCAGTATGATAATTGCATTCTTGGCTGTACCATCGGGTCTAGCCCTAGTCTAATTACTTGTATAATGCGCCTGTCAAAATCAAAAGCAGTTGTTAATTGTAATGTAGCCACATCTCTGGAATCGTTCCTTTTCCAATTTTCTTGCTGTGGTACTTTCTTTCTTTTCTGGTTATCATTTGCCAACTAGTGATTAAACCTTTAATTTATTTTTTTTATTTGCGGCTGGGACTTTACTTTAGGTCATTTCTCATTGCATTATCATTTTTTCTTTTCTACTTCTGTGTTTTTTAGAGGAAATAAAAATACTCCTCCATCTGGTCACTATTAACTTCTTTACAGTATATGAACACTGCTGATTTTTAGAAAGTTTGGTTATCTACTACGTATGTTCTACTAGACATCTCTAAGGCACTATCATTTGAAAATATGGCTGCGACTTTGGATATTGGGAATCGAATCGACTTATTTAACAAATTTAGACATCATGCAAGGTTGCTGAGAATGAGGAAATTTTGTATTCTGCCCTTCTCTATTTTGTGCTTTGATTTTGATTATGAGATCTTTTTGTTAAGAGTTCATGTCTGCACAGCTAAGCCTTTCAATTGTTATTCTGTTACCATGTGTATTCTTCTTAAGACAGTTGCTGCTGCTTTTTATCTAATCAGTTTATGTATTCTATATCAAGGAATTGACTGTAGTATATTATTGAACAGGTAAAGTCATTTTGGAAGCTGCAATTCTTACAGCAGTGGTGGTGATCAGCTTGACCGCTTATACCTTCTGGGCTGCAAAGAAAGGCTATGACTTCAACTTCCTGGGTCCCTTCCTGTTTGCTGCCCTGATGGTGCTTCTTGTGTTCTCCCTGATCCAGGTTGGACTCATGCGCCCTCATTCCCTTGAACTTTTGTCTTCAGAAGATCTTTTATCATTTATGTTTATTGATACATGTCACTGATGGTATTTTCTTTGTGCAGATCTTTTTCCCACTGGGTAAGATCTCTGTGATGATATATGGTGGACTGGCATCGCTCATATTCTGTGGCTACATCATCTATGACACGGACAATATCATCAAGCGCTACTCGTACGATGAGTACATATGGGCTGCGGTGGCGCTCTACCTCGACATCATCAACCTCTTCCTGGCTCTGCTGAACCTGTTGAGGGCTGCTGATTCAAACTGAGCTCATAGGCCTTTCCTTTGATCTAGTATCTCTTGTACGCTTGTGAATATCATACGCTCCTTAATGCTGATGGATCCTCGCACTCCAATTTGAGCTAGTATCTCTAGTTTAAGTGTTGATACCTGCTTAGCGGATATGGAGGACTTCAATCATTCATTGTATGGAACCTCCGAATCTTTTGTCAGCCTCTGAATAGACAATGTTGCATCCTTTTCTTTGCATGCTCAAAGCATGAGTGTCACTATATTCATGGGTTTGGTGATATTGTTCAGGCTTGCTAAAAGTGAGTGTATTCCTTTGTTTGTTAACAAAGTGTTCAATCCTGAACATACGGGGTTTGTGCATTTGAAGTATCTTCCATGGACGAGTGTATTTTTCCAATTCATTCTCCCAAATTACTGCTAATGTCACTTGTTGGGCAAACAACACCGACTGCAAGTTCTCCTTACAACACTGACTGCACTTGATTTGTACGCATAGATCTTCAGTAGGTAAATCAAGCATTAGCCACATTCTTAGCCGTCAGTAGGTAAACCAAGCACTGCGGCCACATTCTTAGCCGTCAGTAGGTAAATCAGGCACTGACCACACTGCTCCATCTGTGGCACCAAATGTAAGGAAATGCCGTAGCAGCGATTTCACGGTCTGAACTTTGAATTTTATCAGATATGATAAGTTGATAAATGATAACACATTTTGTCCATGCTTGTGATGCAGGGTCACTTTGTTCATCGAAACTTGATTAATAACATTATTGCCATTGATACGAGTAGCATATAATGTGACAAACTGAATAAAATGATCTTTCTTCGCCAGGTAGCTCTTGTGCTACCGGCAGTTCTTGTGCTACCGTGCTCCCGTTTACAATAACCTAAAAAATATGTAACGAAAAATTACAACAAAAATATGAATGGATAGCTCATATCATCTTCTACAATCATGCAAAATTTTAGATGCAACGGAAATTTGAGCAAGATGCAACAAAAAAGGTGAAGTCAGTGTGTAAATAGTACTCCCTCCGTTTTTAAATTGTTGTCGCCATTGACTTTTTTATTAACGTTTGACCATTCGTCTTATTCAAAATATTTGTTCGAATATGCAAAATTATACGTTATGTTCAAAATTACATTGGAGATGAAACAAAGCATAACAAAATATTTGATATTTTTAAAACTTTTTTGAATAAGACGAATGATCAAATATAGCTAAAAAAGTCAATGGCGACAACAATTTAAAAACGGAGGGAGTAACTGTTATCGGGTTCGGATGAACAGTGTACAACCCGCAACTATTCAGTGCATGATTTCTCTTTTTTGTTTCTTCTTGCACATAAACTTGTTGCAACTGATTTTTTGCATGATGATAGATCATTTCATAATCTATGCATCTGTATTTTTGTTGCAATTTTTCATTGCATATTTTTGGTGCTATAAAAGCGGTAGCACGGTAGCACAACAAAGGACGGGCACAAGAACCATTCTCTTTGCCATTGCAAATACGGTAGTAACCTGGATCTCCTCTGGATCCCAGTTATATTCATCACCTTTTGACCTCTGTGAAGAGTATCCAGTTCTTCTAGCGCAGTGGTTGCACCATCATGTATATATCTTTCTTCTTTTTTGCAAAACTTCCCAAGCAATCTTTTTCTGTCGGTAAGGTTTGCACCAGAGCACCTTCGACTAGGCTCACAAACGGAGCAAACCAACATACCATGTGCACTCCAGCTCTGAATTGTAACAGGAGAAAAAATGATAGTGCCCACCAATCAATTTTCGAAATGCCTCGAGTACAATTGCATTGCCTTGAGAAGGTGGCCTCGTACGTCACCAATCAATTGTTGGAGTGCTTTTTCCTCTCTCTTTTTTGAGTCGAAAGGAGAATTATATTAATCTGTTGCTGAGTACATCCTCCATTGTAATCCCAGGGACCAGCCGGAGGTGGATTCCCCGAGAGTATGCCGGCCTAGTCGCGCTCTGCTCCGAGGGCTTCGTGGACCGTCACCATGAACTTGCTGATGCCGCGTGGCTCTGCGTCTTCTTGCTCCTGCAGCGCTCGCGGATCGTGACGGTCTCGTACATTATACGTGCCTAGATCATGGCGCTCCGTCGACGGTGAATTTGTCCGGCTGCCGGCACCGTACCTGCTTGGAGAGCCTGTGCGGGCGCTGTCGATTGTGCGCCGGCTGCAGGCGCGCGCAGAACCCCGTGTCGGTGTGTAGGAGCTTGGCGCGCCCATGGCGAGACCAGCGGCACGGCAACATCATATGAGCTAGTCCAAGTTGCCACCGAAATTTGTTCAAAACATCGGAGAGTAATCAGAAAACAGTGGAACGTGAGTCCACAAAATCTCGAACTGAAACGGACTCGGAATCGAGAGAAATGGAAAAAGAGAAATACTCCTGGGGCGACCACATCTGTTCGTCGAGGATTGAACACCGAGCGCGCTAGATCGTCTGCGCTGCGCGCGATCCAAATCTGCACCAGAAATCCTAACAAAGATCGTGGAGATGAAGGAAATGCAAAGCAACATCCAGCGGGATTCGAACCCGAAGATTCGTTCGGGAGAATTGTTTCATTCTTCACGACGCGCTCTGTGTTCAGCCTGGTCGGCGACGGCGCCCGCGGGTGCAGGGCGCAGCGGAACGAGCCCCGTCGCGTCGTGGACGAGCAGGCGAAAGCCCACCCGATTCGGGGGGGGGGGGGGGGGGGGGGGGGACCGGGACCGAGCGGCCGCTGGACGCGGCGGTCGGCGCGAGGCAGACGGATGCCGGTGGGTGCGGCGTGAGCAGGCAGACCCCGAAAGCGCCTCTGCCACGAACAAGGCGAGGATTCATCCCTGGGCCGGAGACGGTGAGGCCGCGACCTCCACGGCGTGACGGCAAACGCCGCCGGGCACGGGACGCCGGCGTGACTGCAGCTCCATGCACAAGACAACAACGGTGTGTACTTGATCATTGAGTCCTTGAGTAGAGGTTTGCGATGGAAAGTAGTCTACACTCTGCACCCGTTGTCATTTGGGCGAGATTGCAGCGGCCCGACGCGAACGGAGTGCGCGTCTTCCATTCAGTTCTGGCGGTGCCATTTGGCGTCAAGATACCGCGCCTGCCCAACTGTCCTGCTCGCAAGCACGTGACAAACGCCTCAGCTCTTTGTTCTGCCAGCGAGAGAAAACGAGGAGACGTTTTGACCACACCAAGAATAGAAGTCCTCACCTCCTGCCGTTCCCGCCATCATTCTCCACCACCCAAGCTCACATTCAAATACGCCGCGCACCAACGCTCACCCGTCAATTGATCAATCCGCCACCGACCTCTCTGCAGAGCGCCCCCGCCGCGCCGTGCCTTCTCCCTCCCTCCCTCCGTCGCCGGAGACACGCGGGAGACCGAGGCGCGCGGCGTCCACGACCACCAGGCAGGCAGGAGCAGCCGCTGATAATTAAGCCAAGCCGCCGCCGCCATGGGCAAGAAGAACAAGGACAAGCACTGCTCCCACGACGCGGAGGCGTGCTACCCGCAGGGGGCGCCGCCGGCGTTCGCAATGGCGTCGCCGTACTTGATCCAGAGCCCCCAGATGCGGTGGGCCTTCATCCGCAAGGTGTACGTGATCGTGGCGATGCAGCTGGTGCTCACGGTGGCCGTCGCCTCCACGGTGAACCTCGTCGACCCCATCAGGGCATTCTTCCAGTCGCGCACCAAGGGCGCCCTCGTCGCCTACGTCCTCATCCTCATCTCCCCCATCATCGGTACGTTCATTAATTTCTCTCGTTGTTGTTCTTGGATATCCACAACGTGTCGAGTGTCGACGAACGATCCACGTGATTCATCGATATGGATGCGTTTTGATTTTGGCGCAGTGATGATCCCCATGATCTTTTGCCGGAAGAAGCACCCCATCAACCTCATTCTCCTGGCGCTCTTCACCGTATGCATCAGCCTCACCGTCGGGGTTGCCTGCCTGTCGAGAAATGGTACACACAATCACATAATGTACATTGTACGAAGAAGCGCTAATTAATCTTGTGTAACCGGTGTTTCGTCTGAATCAAATTGATAGGGACCGTGATCATGGAGGCGGTGGGAATCACGTTGGTGGTGGTAGTCGGGCTCACCGGCTACACGTTCTGGGCGGCCAAGAAAGGCTACGACTTCGAGTTCCTCGGGCCCTTCCTCGTCGCCGCCTGCCTCGTCCTCATCCTCTTCTCCTTCGTCCGGGTGAGTGTGAATCCTCTGCCTGCAATCCAACGCACGGCGAGACAAATGGATGCATTTCCCCCTGCTCACAACTAAACTCGTCTCTTTGGTCTAAAACAGATTCTGTTCCCGATGGGCAAGACGGGGACGATGGTGTACGGCTGCGTGGCGGCGCTCGTGTTCTCCGGTTTCATCATCTACGACACCGACAACCTCATCAAGCGCTACACCTACGACGAGTACGTCTCCGCGGCCATCGAGCTCTACCTCGACATCATCAACCTCTTCATAGCCATCCTCAACATGCTTGAAGGCTGCGACTGAAGATCATCACGAATGTCCGTTGTGTCGTGTGAGCACTAGGTTATCGTATTTTTATATTAACTAACAGGATGTGTTAACAGGCGGGTTGCAACTGTCAGTTAAATACTACAAGTCTTTATTGCATAGACGATAGGGTCAAATAACATGACCTCTGCATGTGATCGGACATTATCAAAGAAAACACTGCTGCCAATCCATCTGGTTTATTTGTCATGGCACAGCAGACAAGCAACAAAGTTCTGTTCTGTAATTCAGTGAAAATGATAACGCAGATTGAAACAAACAAGGGATCGCCACCAATGAAGCTTCACAGAAACAAGCTTTGCTTGTAACTTTTCCGCAAGAGGAACATGAAAATACATTCGCGATAATTCAGTTCACTCATGAAATCATTATGTATTCTGGGAGGGAACAACATCTGTCATACCCAAGCCGTAAATAGCAGAACCATAAGATACCAAAGAGACCCATTGCTTTAACATCACCAGACTCACTCTTTGAACTCCACATGTATATGGATGGGGCAAAACATAGCCAAGAGATCAAGTTGAAATTGCTCAATTTAATAAAAAGTTAATTGTTACTAGTATGCCATACACCCACTCAGAAGACGTTCTTTGTATGACCTAGTGCTCTTCTATCTTCTTCAGATCCTTCATATTTGTCGTGTCCACACTGCAAAAGAACAAAATATTTTTAACTCGTGAATGGCAATTTTCACAATACATGCATCAGGAAAGAAGGTTAGGACGGATAGTTTATCATTCCCCAATGCCTGAACATGGAATCCCTTTTTAGCATGTTTTCAGTTGTCTAAAATAGCCTGTTACTAAGAATGGAGAAACCCATCAGGTTAGCTACCTTTTTTTTGTGACACAGGTAAGTAACATAAACTGCTCGAACAAATGTGCAAGCAAAAACAGTCTCCTTTAACCCTACATTCCTTACAAAGCTACAGAAATAAAAGGGGGAGAAACAAACAATATGCACAGCTGCAATCAGTAACAAAAATGCAGCACCATCCCTCAGATATATTACCAACCACCAAGCAGAACATCAGTTAACTGAATCAAATGTATATGCATAATAACATTCAAACACTAATCCTCGCATATTTAACTTTATTACTGCCTCCATCCCAGAGCAAAAGCATTCCTGGCTACGCTTATATTCTGGGACAGAGGTAGTAGTTTGAGATTAAATGTTTCAAATTCATGTTCTTCTTCTGAGATTGTGATTACTA
Organism: Eragrostis curvula; assembly: GCA_007726485.1. Lineage (NCBI taxonomy): Eukaryota > Viridiplantae > Streptophyta > Magnoliopsida > Poales > Poaceae > Eragrostis > Eragrostis curvula. The sequence goes on from CM017443.1 coordinate 5,219,683, forward strand.
TTCCCTGCTTGTGTTAGGAAGTTGGCTAAACTGTGCTTGTACCTGTAAACTGGTAATCCCAGCTTAGGAGGTCGGCTAGATGTTTTGGGCTTGGTGATCGCAAACTGGTAACCCCAGTTCATATGGTTTGTTGTAACAAACAAACTCTTTATATGCTTTCAATACAAGCAGGCCAGAAGGGTTTTTTCTATAGAATGTGATTACTCCTTCCCACAGTAAGGTGATGTCCTGGCCTTGGTCTCCTACTGGCTACTGTCACTTCTATAAATATATCTTCCTTTTTTCTTTTTTAATCGTTGCACTGACAGAACTTGACTAATTATGACCCTTCCAAAAAAATCAGGAGCAAATCAAACAGAAGGGCAGCCGAACAGTGTGCATGAGTGTGCTCAAGTTAAAAAGAACTTACGTCGTTCCATAAAGTGAGATCTTCTGAATTTTTGTGACATCACTTCCACTTTGATTGTCCTCAATAAATATAGTAAGGCTGGAATGACAGAAGGTTCATGAAAAAACAGGAAGAAGATACTAAAAGAGTAACAATGCACGCAAGCAGACCAGACATATACCTGCGAACATTTTGGAACTTGACATACTTTAGTGTCACAGGTTTATTCTGCACAGAAGAAAGGTCAATGCTCATCATTTTGAGGTATACACAAACATAAATGGCTCTGATGTTGACTAAATGACCATCAATGAAGAAAACAATTAAAGTGGGGAGCGCCTTTCAGGAGAACAATGTACCTCTGCCAAATGATTGGGTGACAAATCAAGACTGTCACTTGGTGGATAGTCATTTACATTGCTGCCATTTAACACAGAAATTATGATCAGCCTGGTAGAGAGAAAAGATAATGTGTTTTGAAAATTTTATATTGCTTCCTGAGGAAGTATACCTGAAACCCATATGCTCTTTGTTAGAGAAGAGTTTTACTGTTTTGGGACCTGTGAAAACAAGAGGGGTGTTATTGCTTCAAAAAGATACAGAGATATTGCATCAGTAGAGTATAATAAAGCAACTATTATGGTTTCAGGAAATTGACAGAGCTACCAACATAACAAGAATAACCACATCCGAGATTTTGCTCTAAATGACAGTGCTTCCAGATGCCTTAAATTGGTGGGAGGAACATAGTTGATAATACATGATAGGAACATGTTTTGATCAAGGTCCAATTGTAGCAAGCAGAATGATTGGAGCAGCGGAACATGCCAAAAACGAGCGACTTAATACGCATGGAACATTGTTAGTATACTAATGCAAGTTGACACAGATGCAATTACCTTACCTAGAATTTTAAATGAGCACCATCGGTGCAAGTCTATGCCACTACTGGTATAAAAATGTAAGGAATTGTGCAGTTATTCATAAACATTAGCAGAACAACTAACATAACTCGTGTAGAGATACCACAGAGCAGCGAGTAAACATATAACTCAAGTTTATAACTGAGGTTCCACCATCTGGACAATATGCTTCTCTAATGACTTGCCCTTTGCATCTAACTTAGAGAAGCGCCATTATTAGCCAACTATCTAAGTTGAATGTGCTACTAATCAACTATACTAAATCTAAACATGCCAACTGATGAAAGATCAACCATTCACGCACGCAACCCTAGCAAGGAGTTGCAAATCTCACCGTCATCCTCGGGGCCTTTGAAGAGCGCGGAATGCAGCTTGACCACTTGCATGAAGGGGATGTAGATCAGCAGCTGCTCGTCCGAGTCGCTGGCGAGGTGCAGCCCCTCGTCCTCCCTGTAACCCTGCAACCACCAAGCATTTGCCATGAAAATTCAGCACAGATACGCAGCATTTTCAGCAACAACGAGCGATCGGGCATCTACGTAACCCTAGAAAAGTTTCACAAAAACCGAACCGCACCACCGGAATCGCGATTCGCGCCCAGAAAAAGGGCAATCTGAATTCCGCGGAATCTGGAGCGGACCAACCAAGCTAGGGTTCGGTCAGGGAGCGCGGTACCTGCTTGAGGGCGTTGGCGATGTTGTGGGACGAGTCCTGGTTGAGGCACTCGACGCCGGTCCAGTCGATGAAGTCGACCAGATCCACCTGCCCGCGCGGCACCTGCACGGCCGGTGCCGGGGCGGCGGGGGCCGGGGCCGGGGTGGCCGCGGCGGCTGCGGTGTTTGTGGCGGCCATGGACCTGACTTCCGGAAGGTTCTGGAAGGTCGAGACAGGGGAGAGCGTTTGTGAGCTGCGGCGGGCGCGCGTGCGGGAAGACGAGCAAGCGAATCCGACTCGTGAGGTGACTTGCGGCGATGCTACGCTAGCTTTGGTGACCCGGCGCGGTCGGGCCAAGTTTATACAGGCGGCAGCTATGGGCTGTGGTTCGTTCGCAACTCGAATCGCTGAAGGAGAGGGGGTCCGTTATATATTTGGGACAATAGCGTTTTAACCTATAATTCTAAATTTTAATTATATTTTTATTATTGATTTTTAAATTTTGTAAGATCACTATTGATTGTTTTCAGATTTTGCAAAATCATCATTGATTTTTTAAAAACTGATGGTAAAGTGGCAAAACTATTTTGCAAGATCACCATCGCTTTTCGAAAACTGATGATAAAATTGCAAAATCTGAAAACCGGTGGTGAAAACGCAATTGGAGTCTGAAAGGATGATTGTTTTGCAATTACCCCTACATATTTCGCCAGAAAAAAAAAAGATCGCCAAGTTCGCTTACAATTCCTTTCGACACCATCATTAATTCATTTTCATGTTTTTTGAGTGCGAACATTTGACATTGTTTCTGTCTCTAAAAATCGACAAGATTAGCACGGAGACAAAAGTACTCCAGTTTCATATCTACATCAGCGTCAGAATCAACGGATTTTCACATCAATAAAGCCTGTATGTTGCATTAAATAATGTAAGAAAATGATTTCTCAACTTCCCCGATTTTTTTTTGTGGTGTGGATCTCAGCTTCATTCATGATTAACCACAAGGATTACAATCAGCCTCAACAGGCCACGCACGAGGTTGGGATTACATGCCCCTGCATGCCACTCCCCTACCTGTGCCGCTATTATGGCCTGTTTAGCTAGTTCATGGGCAACTCTATTACAAACTCTCTTTGCAAACGAAAGCTTAAAAGAAACAAATTACGACTAATCTCCTGCATCTCTTTAATCGGTCCCATGATCGACTAGCGTTGCATATCCTTTATCTCAACTTCCCCAATTTGACAATGGCTCTGTTCAGAAATAGGCACAACGTAAATTACACACAGCCAAGTCAATTTCACATGATCCAGGGAGACCCTGATACACCATCACTTTCCACCACCATCAGCAATCAAGGGAAACTCGCAAAGAAGAGCTTCAGAACCGTTGTCAGATGGTTCAAGGAGGAGCTATGGCACTGCAATCCATCAGGAAATCCATCTGAAGGTAACAACTCGATTCAGCTACAAATTAAAATACTAGTGCGCAAATGTAGACAGAATCAAACAAGCCATTGTGGAGTGAATGAAAGACATTGGATGATTAGGAGTGTAGGGTACAAACCTGGAAGCTAGAACAACATCTCCATTCCGTGTTCCTCCTTATCGGATCTTATCTTTTCAGCTTTATCATCTCCTTTCTAGCCTCAGTCTCAATTGGTATAGTACCTGTCTAGAAGATATTCATGTCACCATGAACTATAGCAATTCATTTCAGAAGCAATTTATAATCATGCGCTTACTGTCACATCCCAGCCTGTTAGTAGAGGGCCAGGTTGTGTTGTTGGTTCGGTTCCCATTGAAAGGAGACGCGATAGCATATAAGTGACAAAAAACCAGTTTGGGAGTGCTATAGTACAAACTACAATGTATGGACATAAATTATCCTGCTTCTGTTGTGCAAGAAGTAAACAGTTCAGCGTGGCCAAAAATTAAATATTCGAAGATTTGTGAAAGCAATAAAACACAATCTAATTCATCAAACTGGCAGCAAAGAGTGTTTATCACAAGAATTTGTAAATGTCTGAAACGACACGATGTTATGCAAAAAAGCAATAAGTCACTCGCAATTTTTCTGTCAGAGGACTCTTTTGCTTATGAAGTGCTTATTATCCTTTCTTCTTGAGATGTTTCTAGTTTCTAAGTGTGGTATTAATTATCTATGATTTCCTTTACGGGGCATTTAGAATATTTATTGAGAGGCTTACCCGAAAACGCAGTTTCTTCAGGCATTGTACAGAATATGAAGCTCAAATGTCAGCACAGCCATCCATCCCTTGTCACAGTATAACAATTCAAATTTAAAAGCCTGTCTCAGACTCTCAATCTAGCCCCTCCAACAATATGTTGCTCACATTGTCATCATCCACTGTGTGGTAGAATTCACCAAAATCTCTAGCATTGTCTTCACCAACGCTGCCAACCAAGACACGATGTGTCTTTGAATCAGGAACCCACCCCTTTTCTAACATTTGATCTAGAAATTTGCATGCCTCACTTTTGAAGCCTTCCTTAATAAGGCCATAAATAATAATGTTATATGTTCTGGGGCTCACAGTTCCACTTGTATTTACCACTTTCAGCAAACTTTGTGCAACCATGTTAAGAAAAGAAAACAGGGCCATATCATTGACGAACAGTTCAAATGTCTCTTGGTCAGGAACAAAGCCATGATTCACCATTCTGTTGAACAAGAAAGCAGCCTCAAAAATGGTCTCCTCGTTGAGAAAACAGGGCAGGAGAATGTTGTATGCATATTCGTCCAGTGTACAACCTTCCATCAACATTTGTGCAAAGAGAATCAATATGTCTTTCCCCTTCTTCAAACGGCTCAGTGCTTGGATAATTATGTTATAGGTGGAAAATGTGCAAGAAGTGCCAGTGCAAACAGCTAATGAACGCAACTTGACTGCTTCATGAATCTTTCCGGCCACACAACTTACTTGAATTAACATATCAAGTGACTTACTTGTAAGACTGCAACCTCTTTTACAGTGATATTTAAAAACCTCAACAGCCTCTTGAATCTGATTCATGTGACACAAAACCTCTATAAGTTGTGAGAAAGATTCCGAATTCAAGGACAAGTTGCTAACACTGACCCTTCTGAACATACCTAAAGCATCCATGTACAAGCCTAACTGACAGTAACAAGATATAACAGCAGAATATGTACTCTCATCTGGTATAAATGAAGACACTACCATTCTACCAATGAGCTCAGATGCTCTTCTGATGTTTCCTTCATTGCATAAGTGAGCTATAACAATGTTCCATGATTGGCAATCAACCAAACCTCTGCCGTGGAATTTGTCAAGATAGCTTACTGAATCCTGAAGTCGACTATTTTTGCACAACCATTTCAGCAGCACATTATATGGTTCTGATTCAGTGACGCCATTTTCTTCTAGAAAGCTAACAGCGTTGTGGAACTTGGCTAATGTACAGTAGCAGTGCACAATGTCCACATACGTACTTGTCATCGGAGAAAGATCTGATGCTATCATTTCTTTAAACATCATGATTGCATCATCCAGTAATTGGTTTTCACATAAACATCTAACAAATGCACAGTACAAATGCATATCCAACTGATGGTCATCTTGTTTCATCATTTGATGCAACTTAACTGCCTCTTTGACTTTACTGAAATTACAAAATAGGGGCATCACTTGAGCATAAAATCCTTTATCAGGGGCGCAACTTAGCTGCAACATTTGATCAAAGAGTTTCACAGCTTCATCTTCTCTGCCACAGGAACAAAGCTTCGTGATGAGTATTTCAAATGTACGACTGTTAGGAGCACACCTCTTCTTGCTCATCCTGTCAAACTGAATCAGTGCCAGGTCCAAACGGCCCGCTTCACACAATACCTCAATTAAACAATTCAATGTTTCCACATCAGGAAGCACTCCAGCTTTCACAATCTCCATGTACGCAAGCATGAACTGCCGCAAGCCCTTCCCTTGCTTGACCAAGCCACGCAGCACGCCGTTGCAAGCTGAGACTGATAACTTGATCCTCTGAGAGCAGGCGTGCTGAACTACCAGTAAAGCTTCATCAAAAAGGTTCTTATCATTCAGAGTCTGAACTAAATGATCCATGGCTTGCCCCAATTGAGGGACCTTCAATCTGACCATTTCACCGAGGAGACCGTCCATATCATCACGATTGCCAACAGCAGCAAGCTTGTAAATCATGCAACTGTAGGTGTCAACCGTCTGAACGCTGATCCTCTGATGTGAAGCCCATCTGAAGATCCTAAGGGCCAAGCTCGAATCAGAGGTTGAATCGAGAACACGGGCCAGCCTTTCAGGACGGAGATTGTTCTTAAGTGACCGGACCGTGGAGTCGAACTCAGATGAACTCCCTCCAGCATCACAAGCTCGAGAAGCAGGCACATCCGAGTGGGAACAGTAGTACATCACTCTGGCCGATAGCAGGTAGGCTCTCGCAGACCGAACGCGAGATGCGACAGCTAATGCCATTGAAGCCACAACATGGTCAGAGCATCCAGGTTGACTACAAATGCACAGGTTGCAATATCATGGGCGCCTACAAATGTACAGCCAATGGGTTTGCATTGTGGTTGGCATCTTTACCCTGCTGCAACTGCAAGCGTGCGATTTCCTATAATCAAAACAAGGAAGGAAGAGCGCGTATGATCAGAAAAGTCTCGATCCACTGAAACTGAAGATAGACTACTCGGACTGGTAGTAACTGCTATAGCTCCGGCCACGCAGCAAACAACCCGCCGCGAACTGAACGGGCTGGGGCGTCCAACCAGGAAAGAAATAGTTGGATTTGGGGAGGTGGTTGGGTAGGTGAGCTTCCTTACCGATAGACGGGGACGAGTGGTGGCGTCGCGCGGCGCTCTCGGAGGAAGGGAGAAGGCGGCGTCTGGGCGACGGCCGGGAGCGTGCACGCTGGGGAGACGTCGATTGGTCCGCCGCGCCGCCGCTGGGAACGGGACGACGAGGTGAAGAGTGAGGACGGGTGCAGGAGCTAGAGTGGCGAGCAAGGCCCAGCCCAGGCAAGCGGGAGTTGAGTCGGTCCGTCCCCAAATGAGCTTTTGGCGGAATGAGACATGGGCCGGCCCGGCCAGACTTCCAGAGTAGTCATGACTTTTGAGCGCTGCACAATTGTTTTTTTTTAAAAAAAAGATGGGTCTAGCCAGACCTTATTTTCCAAAAAAAAAGGAAGAAAAATAACTGATGCTACAATTTAATGCAACATGAGCAGACACCGTTCAAATGGGTTCAGAACTTCAGATTTAGAGTTACAGAACATAGAATACAAGCACATGAGAATAAGTTCTCCAACATTATTACAAAAGCCAATAGAAATATCCCGAGGGAGATTACAAACACACCATGAGAGCTCGCAATGTACTAGCATTATTGCAAACCCCAAGTCATGCTCCTTGGAACCTAATTTATCATAGAAGCTTAAAAACTTCAGCACATCATCTTTATGCTTTGCTTGATCACCTCATCAGCTTCTGCGATTGAATAATCAAAAGCATCAAAGGAAATAGTGCAACCATGAATAAGAAGATACCAAATCAATCAGCCTTTCTTTTTTCGTTTTTGAGAGATAACGTGATGAAAAGAAATCAACTATCGCAATAGGACTAATCATAAAATTCACTAAATCCGATCTTTCAGCAGTGGAAATTGTGCTTCATCATCACTGTAAAGGTTTACTATTATAGTTGCAATATTTTATTGGGTAGTTAGTTTTTTGTAATCCCTCTCGGTTGAGCGTAGGTGCACAGCTCGAGTTTCATCAAATTTTTTGTGATGTACAGTCTTTTCATAGACTTTTTGAAATCAACTATCGCAATTTACTGGCTATCTTCACTACCAAATTACCAAAATCACACACTGACCTTCCACCATAACTTCAACAACATTGTTCCTCCAACCATGGAAGCATGTGAAGAAAGCTCGAAAGAAAGGCTAACATTTGTCTTATGCATTTCTATAAAAAAATAAAACAGAAATACAACTTTTTTTTACGGTGCAACGGCCAACCGAGGGTGGGGGAGCAACAGAAATACAAGTTACCCTATATATATTAAAAATATCCACGGTAGTGTTCAAAGCTAAAAGCAAGACTCCATCCTGTAGATAATGCTGCATTCCACCTTCAGTGTAGAGATTGCCAAATGAATTACTTATTATCCTATCAGCTGCAATTGGCTAATGTAATTGAATCATCTGATTAGGAATTTGGTGATGTAACATAAATTAACTAATTACCTGGAGCGGAGTAGCCCATGCCTTCATACATGAACATGACAGAAGATCCTACTAGGACGAAATGCAAGGGACAAGCCCAAGCTTCTGTCGATGCCAAACTCAGCCACTGCTTGTACTTTATTGCCCTCGATGTCAACAGAAAGAATCGATGCCTTCTTATGCATAAATTTGGTCTTTGCCAGCAAGTAAACAGCACCCTTGTCATCCAGTCTGAGAGCAGGTTGATACGCGTGGAGGTTCTGCAATTCCATACCACCCGGTGTTTCATCCAGCAACCCACACTGCACCAACTGCCTACGAATTGTTTGGTCGACACCGATGCTAGAGGCTTTGACTGTGCGCCCCTCCTTCCAATCCTCCCAAGCACCAGACACTCGTGTTTGTATACTCAGTGAGCTCCCAGTCGACTCTGAAAGTGAAGTGACCGGTTTCAGGGTCTCGCGAAGGAAAGCCTCTCACCATAAACATCCACTTCGAGAAATTTGAGGCCATTTTGAACCACAGCAATGCCTCGGTGCGACTTGGGGCAGCCCTCGATTTTCTTGCCGCGTTCAAGAAAGGACCGTGGCAGCGGCAGGGGTATATGACGGAGCGTGGGTTCCGGGTCGAGCACGTCGCATAACAGCACGCCGCTCCAGAGATCAGCCCAGCCCATGGTGCCGCCGTCTTTACCTCCGAGAGTGATCACCGTGGTTGTGATGTGCTCGTAGAGCCGATCAGCAGCGACGCTGTGCATTTCGGTCGGGAACGGCCTCTGATGAAGAGGTTTCGTTACCGTCAGATTCTTGTGGATGGTCCAAGCCCAGGACTCGGAGTTGAACAGGTGGAGGACGTGCCCTTGGAAAGAGACGTACGGACAGAGCAGCGACGGACGTTGACCGGTCCGGTAGATGAAGTAGTCGCCCTTGTCTCGTGAGCGGACGGATGGGCCGGAGACGCGGACGCGGAGGAGGAGGAGGAGGACTCCGTCGTCCGCGCGCGGCGCAGATGACGCGGGGGTCCTCGTCGAAGACGTCGCGGCCGTGGTTGGGGCAGTGCACGAACAGACGGGAGGGCGCCGGCGGGTGGTCTGGGCTGATGGAGACCCGGATGCGCTTGTTTTTGGTGCTCGTCATGGCTTCCGCGGTGGTGGTGTTGGGGTTGTCGCCGATGTAGGCACGGGCGTCGAGGAGGATAGCACCTGCAGGTGGTGGAGAAGCGCATGGTGGTGGATCTGCTGGATGGTCGGCATTGTTGGCCATGGAATAACGGAAGCGCACTGGAAATTTGCGGCGGCGTTCTCCCGTGGAGGAAGAAGATTTCTGGAGGCGGCCGGCCACCGATCTTGGGATCGGAGCTTGCAACAGAGGCCGTTCCCGATCGAAATGCACAGCATAGGTCCGGTTCAAAAGGCAGCCCGCAGGCCCAAACGGACCGACGAGGAGAGAGGGAGACGTGGGCCGGCTCCCCACTTTAGCCCGCACGCGACGCGACGCGACGAGCACGAGACGAGGCACTCGATCGTGCGCTAACGAACGTTACGCCTGCTGCCCGCCGGCGTAGGCAGGCGCGAGGATTAGTTGCCCGTGCAGCGCGCGTCGCGTTCGCCGAAGGAATCGGGGCGGCACCCGACTCAACTGGCGCCGCACGGAGGGACGTGGTTGTTGTGACACATGTTGGCATGCCGCGCTCACTCACGGACGTGGATGTTGTGTCATGTTGCGCTCGCTCGCTCTGCGCAGGGCACACCACGCGGTAACTGAGCGCGAGTTCGTGCTCCCCGTTTCCCCTGCACCGCCGCCGCCAATGCCGTCGTCACGCTCACGCTGATGCTGCCACGGGCGTTGCCGCGATACTGTCGCCAGCCACGGACGCGTTACGACCTCGCCCTGCTCTTGCCTGGAAACAAACAAGGCTGCCGAAACTCTGTTCGTGGGCATGGAGACACGGCCGACCGCGTACAGCACACTCTGCTTTCAGTAGTGTGGCTCCATCCGTCCATCGGAGCAGAAACAGAACAGCGCCCACCTCACCTCACCTTGGCGGTTGCAGCCAGCAGCGACAGGAGGAGGAGAGAGCGACAAACGAGCAAGAGACCTTCAGTCCTCCAGTACTGTTTTTCGGTGCTCGTGAGCTATGGCGAACTTCAGTTAATGAGGGCTAGTACTGGTCCAACGTGGTTAATTAGAGAGGCACTGGCTGGTCCCGTGCCCTGTTGTTAGATTGCGAGTGGTAAATGTAGAGCTGCTGATGATCGGGACCAACCGTGCCTCCTGTTTATTCCAGTGTTGTGCGTGTTGACGAGGCGTCAGTCTGCAATCTCGTGACGCAGAATTCCGCGTGTTGATCGAGTGTTACATGCTAGTACTTACTCTTCAACAACATCACCATGAACTTTAAAGTACCACCACCACGTCGGAGCAGTTCGTATAAAAATAGTGGCAGCCTGGCAACGGGTGGACAGTGGACGAAGGGCAACATCATCAGGGGAGCAGCTGACACGGTACAAGCTTGCGTGGTGACCGAAGGTAACTGGATTTTTCTGCATTTGGTGAGCATGCATGCAGTGGTTGGCCACACGTCAAAGAAAAACTCTCCACGCTGGAAATGGTCGCCGCCTCTAGCCGTCGCGTTCCGAACGGCGTCGAAGAGAAAGAAGCTTCTAATCTTATATGTCTCGCAATACTTTTATCCAAGACAAGATATCGTTAGGAAGATCACATATCTCTCTGCGCAAGTTGCATGCACTGTCAGAGTCTTCGTCGCGACGGAAGAGCAGAGCGGATGTCGCACTGTCTCTGTCTGTATGTGCATATTGTGCTGAGTACCATACACATTCTGTAACCAAGATTTTGCTTTTCAAACCAAGATATATCTCCAAAGTCGCACTCTAATTGCGGTTCTCCAACCTTGTGCTGAAATATTTCAGCAATGCCTGTCCTAATAATTGTGAAGGAAAAACATATATTAGTTTCAACTTGAATGATCATTACCTTTTCCTTGTCTAAATAAAATACTATTTGCAACCTGATACTTTTGGAGTATTGTAATGCATGGGGAAGCGAACACAATTTAAGCAGGTCAGAATTCGTAATTCACATGACACATCACCTACGCATTTGGGTTGAAATAATCTTCCATGATTAAGCAGCATATTGTGATATTATTTGGTCAACACTGCGGCCGACATTCGAAGAGCAGATAGACATCATAAGAAATAAACAAATGGGTGCAATTAGATGGAACGATCGTGTCAAATATATGTGTATATTTAGCAATTTAGCATGCGTCCGTGCCAAAAGATTTATAACTGTATGGAAATCAGAAGAGTCATCTCTATCAGCAACCACTGGCGAAGCCAGGTTCTCTCTCCCTGGTGCACCGGCACTAGGGTCAAAACCAAAATTTAGTTGTTACTATTCGATTATCACCCTATGTGCAACAGGTTGGTCCAAAAACGTGCACCACCAGCAGCTGTGGACAAGTCCAGTAAAAGCACGCAAACCCAACCAAGCTGCCAGCTTGCCAAATGCAACACGAGAGCCCAACAATCATGCGTCACCACATTGTCGCGACAGCCTCAAACCTTGCCAATTTCTGTGTTCCTCCCATGATCTCTCCTTTGGCTGCAAGTAATTCAATGCCCATGGTATGCTGTATGCATCTAATCTCCACCTAAATTTTATAAGTAACTCAATTTTGATGGAGCAACATGGGGCTAGTCTGCTATAAGATTTTAATTGATCCTCGTGCATGGGGCTAGTCTGCTATAAGATTTTAATTGATCCTCGTGTATGAACTGTAATTACAGAGTTTTCTCGAAAAATTGAAAAGACAAGAAAAACGCATGTGCTTTCGGCTTGTAAAGTTAACACTGGTATTGCGCATGTTGCCACTCCCACGGTTGAGAGATACTTCTCGGCCATAAAAATTGTTGAAAATATACTTGCGAAATCGTATTGGTGATGATTACATGAGTCATAGCCTTATCTGCTATGTGAGAAACATTAAATGGAGAAAGTTATTGTGGTTCGACCCTTCAAGGCCATGGCAAAACATAAATATTAGAAGGTAATGTATTTATTTTATTTGATTTTTTCTAGTAGTATTTAGTTTGAAGTTCAATAATCTGATGTGGTTTTTGTTAACTTCTTTCTTCAAGTTGTCGAAGCTGGATGGTGCATTTTGCTAGTGTATATTTTATTTAGTTCATGATTTCAACCTTTATTTTGCCTTAACTCAATATTTTAACTAGAATTATGAGATTGTGTATTTTCACAAGTATAAATATCACTATTTATCATGCGTGTTTTTGTAAGTACAGTGATCGCGCTATATATTGAACAATTATTGTCGTATGTATGTTGAAGGGTGCACTCGGGTGTCTCGAGCTCTAGCTTCGCCACTGTCAGCAACAACGAATAGCTAACACGGATGATGCAATATCATTTTTTTTTCAAGATGCGATGCAACTACTAGAGGAAGAAAGACAAACAAATTGCTATAAACGTATAAAGGCATGCCTGGAATAGAATAATTTGAGAAAATTCTTAGCAAACGTTAATAGCACAGGGTATCAGTTCATTTGAAGTTGCTGTGGCATGGCTGCTGTACGAAGAACGACAGAAGTAGGCCTCATATAATACTAAAGTAATTAATTGCAAATTACACAGGCAAAGCAACATAATCCCGTCTAAAAAAAAAAGGCAAAGCGACATAAAAGGATCGAAAACAGTTTGTGAAAAATGGAGCAATATCTCATCGTTGACCGATGGGCAATTCAACGAACTTGACGTGCCACCGAAATTGTGCTGCTGCAATGAACAGCAGTACGCCGCAGGTCACGTCAGAATCTGATACAAGCGGTTCTGTGCCGGGGTGTGATGTGAAGGTCGCGCTTCCGCAGCAGTTCGGCAAGTGCAAATCATGTGGATTGTAAGCGAATCCCACTGGTCAAGAACAAAGACGAATTAAGATAGGAGTTAAAGGAGACGGTTGACACCCCACCTTACGCTGCAATATAATGCGATGAATTGACCACCATCTGAAGAAAATAAAGATGCAGGCCTATCATTAGTATACTTGTGCACCAACAGACAGGATAGTATTTCCATCTGAATATATTTCTTTGCCCATATTTTTGTTGCCTCCATATATCACATATTGCTTAGATTTTGATCAAACATGACGATTACCACCAAGTTTATGAACTGCCGGTTTCAGATTATCCTATTGGAAAATTACAAAAGAGCCTGTTGTGATCCAACGCGGTATCACCAATTACTTAGTCCTCTATTTCTTGGTTTCAGTACACCAACTATTCATCTGCAAATGAGTACACCAACTATTAGGTCCTGCTAGCTTGTCTTGTTTCATCTAGTATTTGCCAATATTTTTTTTACAATCTTTCGGGAGTATAAAAGCGCCCAGGAATCAGGCTGTAGTTCGGAGGAAGAAATTAACCATCAGGTCAGTCTCAATGGAGCCTTTTATTTGCATTAAAGCCTCTTTTGGTAGGGCTTTTTCAATGGCTTCTTCAGCAGCTTCACATATTTCTCAACTAAAAAGGTGCTTCTTCAAATGCTTCTCCTTAAAAAAAGGAGGAAGCCGTATCTTAAAATAAAGTGAAACACGAAGCCACAAAATGGTAACTTCACCGGCTTCTTTTTTCTACGACGCCCTCGTCTTTCCATATTTATCCCTAAAAATATGGAGAAGCTGCAGAAAAAGCTGTTTTGCCAAACGTTTTAGGCACAACCGCCGGCACAGCCAGCACAACTGTTTTTCTAAATAAGCCACAGCCACAGCCGAAGCCGGCACAGCCACAGCCCTACCAAAAAGGCCCTAAATTCTATGCCATGTGTGCATCTTTTGCTGATTTGGCAAGTTAATTATGATGAGAGAGATGAGAAACTTTTATATTTTGTGAGAGGTCTTTCATCCAAATGAAAAGAAACTGGTTCCCTTTCCTAAAACTAATCTTAGAAAGAGTGCAATAAAAGGCTCCATTGAGACTGGCCTTAGTAGCAAAGGTGATATGGCCTATCACCTAATAAATCCTCTCAGAAGTAGAGGCCCTGTTCGTTTCCACCCCTCTAAATTTTAGACCTTTAAAATAAAAAAGAATCTTATCATTTAGAAACATTAAATAAAATTTAATGACAAAACCTTTTTGACAGATAAATGCTCATTTCGAAACGAATCTAATAAGCCTAATTAATCTATGTTTTGTTACAGTAATGCTACAGTAACTATCATCTAATCATGATTTAATTACCCTCATTAGATTCGTCTCGCGAATTAGACTCGGGGTTCTGCGATTAATTTTGTAATTAAATTTTATTTAATACTTCTAAATAACAAAATTCTCTTTGATGTGACCCCTCTAAAATTTAAACCGCTGCGCTAAGGCACTGAATAGTGAATTCAGAAAAAGTTGCACAGCTTGTGCTTTTCTACTATTCTCGTCCACAGGAAGCATCCTCGAAGCTACATTGTCAAAATTCGTGCAGACGACATAATTTTGGTTGTTTCTATTGATTGGGTCGTGCAAGCATAAGCATAGAAGCTAAAGAAGATATAATAAATAAAGGAAAAGGAACAGCACAAGAGGCCAACAAACACGGGGAATAACTAGAGCCAAAGGCATTTCTCTCTTTTACTTTAGTTAAATTAAAAGTATCAGTACTAATACGAAGCATCTTTTAGTGTACATGATTTCCTAGACCATCATTTGATAGAGCACCACAGACCATCTTTCAGCGTACCTGACTTGAAAAACTTAGAAAGAAGAAAAGAAGAACTAATCATAAGATCAGTGAGAAAAGCACTAGAAGCATCTTATGAGTGGGTGAGATTTCAAGATCAGTGAAAAAGGGCACCAAGATCATCTTACTAGTGGATGAGACTTCCAGTGCATAAACAAACTCAACTGTTCTAGACGAGAATAGGAAGAATTCAAATCTTGAATGTACGTGGGAATCAAATAAATGGACGGCTTCTTACTGATGTCCATTCACGGTCAACAATAATTGGAAAAAAGTCCCCGCAAAAAACATAAATTGAAAATAATCTATGGTACATTGGTATCCGCTCTGAACCGAATGAGTAGGACAAGGCAACAATACTTTCACTCACAACAAAGAGCAGTCTGCTTGAGCTTGACCATGTCCACTGTCACAAGAGCCAAAAACATCGACACAAAGCAAGAAAGCGAAAGGATCGAAATTCCACGAACAGCCTAGTCAATTAGGTAGGAAAAAATCGAATCACTGCCCCCTTTTATCATGCCCCCCAACATGAACAAAATCGTCCCAGACGAAATCGCAAACGAAGCGGTCAACCATGCCAATAATCCAAACACAATAAACAAATGAAAGAAGCAATAAGCAAATGATGCACGCACAAAGGCTGAAAACAAATCGAGAAGTCTCAGAACAAGCGCTTATATATACCAAACTGAACACACAGGGACAGCACGTATTAAACATAAGCCTGTAATAGATACAGCAGTCAAGAAACCAACATACCGTTGTCCATTTCGTTGCATGCAACGCGCCGACCGGCCATGGCGATGAGGAGCTCGACGGCAGCCGCGTTGTTTTTGTTGCTCGCCACCGTCACCTTGCCGCTGCTGGCCTCGGCCCAGACGGCAGGGACGACGAGCATGCCGCCGCCTTCCCCGCCGGCGACTGCCACCAACAACTCGCGCCTGGAGAAGGCGTACGTGGCGCTGCAGGCGCTGAAGCGCGCCATCACCGACGACCCCAAGAAGCTGACGCACAACTGGTGCGGCCCCGACGTGTGCAACTACTTCGGTGTGTTCTGCGCGCCGGCGCTCGACGACCCGTGCCAGCGCACGGTGGCCGGCGTGGACCTCAACCACGGCGACCTCGCCGGCACGCTCCCTGAGGAGCTGGGCCTCCTCTCCGACCTGGCCGTCTTCCACCTCAACTCCAACCGCTTCTCCGGCTCCCTCCCCGAGTCCCTCCGCTCCCTGCACCTCCTGCACGAGATCGACGTCAGCAACAACCAGCTCTCCGGCGGCTTTCCCTCCCAATTCCTCTGCCTCCCCAACCTGCAGTACGTCGACATCAGGTAAGCACCAATGCTGTACATGCTGAACCTGGCAAGAAGGCATGAATGAGTTCAACTTATGTTTGAATGTGCGTGTGAAGGTTCAACAACTTCTGCGGGGAGGTGCCGGCAGCAATCTTCGATAAGAAGATCGACGCGCTGTTCATCAACAACAACCACTTCGAGTTTACGCTGCCGAAGACCTTCACCAACTCAACTGCATCAGTGATCGTGTTGGCGAACCTGCCGCGGTTGGGGGGCTGCCTGCCGAGCAACATCGGCGACATGGCCGGGACGCTCAACGAGCTGATTCTCCTCAACAGCGGCATCTCCTCCTGCATCCCGCCGGAGATCGGCAAGCTGGACAAGCTCACCGTGCTCGACCTCAGCTTCAACAACCTCGCCGGCACGCTGCCGGACACCATTGGCAACATGCGCGCGCTGGAGCAGCTCG
Source organism: Eragrostis curvula (assembly GCA_007726485.1). NCBI lineage: Eukaryota > Viridiplantae > Streptophyta > Magnoliopsida > Poales > Poaceae > Eragrostis > Eragrostis curvula. The sequence continues at coordinate 5,236,422 of CM017443.1, forward strand.
ACGTCGCGCACAACATGCTCGCCGGCGAGATACCCGAGAGCATCTGCGAGCTGCCGCACCTGAAGAACTTCACCTACTCGCACAACTTCTTCTGCGGCGAGCCGCACCGGTGCCTTGAGGTGCCGCGCATTGACGACAGGCAGAACTGCATCGCCGGACGCCCCGACCAGCGACCAGGCGAGGAGTGCATCGCGTTCCTGCACCGCCCGCCGGTACACTGCGATGCGCACGGGTGCTTCGCACCACCACCGCCGGCGTATGCGCCCCCACCGCCGGTGTACTGATGCGGTAATACTGTAACTTGTGTAATTGCTTACTGCCTTTGTGGTGTGAGAAAGGGTAAATGCCTACATATGGTATAAATTGTAATCATTATTTTTCAGTTTTCAACAGCAGAGTAATAATGGAATGATAGATTTGCACCAAGAACTGAATCAAAAGTTCGGTACAAGATTCTTTCAGTGTCCCATGATTGTTTCCTGTACCGGTGTTTTAGTGCTCTAGTACTTTATAGTTCGTATATAAAATAAATCATTCGCACCTAATATGTTCTTAGCATTAGGCCTTCTGCAAATGCTTTGCTTCTTAGCAGATATCATCAGTAAATAATTGGCGCTCTGTGATGTACTAAGATGAGGGACCACAATATATCAGAACTAGGACCACTGCTAAAGTGAGATAAAACAAGGAGACAAAGGATAGAGGGCAAGCACTGTTTGTTCTTTACAGGTTATAAAAGATGAGGATTTGAGTGTATAATAGTTGATCTAATCACAAATTCAAAATATACTTTACGGATAGATGCGAGCGAGTACATTACTACATGACATTTTGGCAAGCAGATATCAACCATTCTCAAAAGGTTGCATTTGAAAAGAATATCTGACCTAGTCAAAACATGAAGCTAAGAAAAAAGAGCAATAAGGAAAAATAGAGGATAACAAATTTATAAAGAATCTTGTGCAGGTACACCAAATGATGAATAATAATGGCATAAATGTATTTTATAAGGATTGGTCAAAGAAGAATAAAACCCTAGTATTGTTCATGGATTCCAGCTGCAAAGGGGGGTTTCTTTTACTCTTTGGTTGATCAACTCAAAGGGCAAGAAGCTTTCCCTACCTCTCATCTTGGTTGGCTCAAGGTAGGCCAGGGTTGCTTCATAATAGCACTTAAAATACGGACTTACCATATCCACATAACTTCAACCCCATGTCCTTTTCACACGGATCAACTTACAAAGAGATTAGACAACTGAAAAAAGACTACTGTACTACTTTCCAAGTTTATCCGGTATAAAAACATGCTAATCATTTTGCCGTGACAGATGATAGAGACAGCAATGGTATGAAAATATATTTCTGATGGTAAAATGAGCATATACATGTAAGACTGAAGAATGTATCAAATAGTGAAATTGAGTGGCTAGGAAGCATGGGATACCAGACCTCAGTCAATTATCATCTATTCAATGACAGGCCGACAGAAGTTTAAAATAATAAAAAAAGACAACTTTGCATCCAGTGGAAATGAAATGAAGCAATGGGGTGACTAAATCAGTGTTGAAACAAGTACAATTCAACTAACTGCCCTAAAAAGAATGAAAAACAACTGATGGCATCATGCCTACCTGCATTGTTGTAGTATAAGTCATAGATGTAAGGACCAGTTTTAAGATAACCACTTTCAGTAAGATAACAGGTAACATAATCCATTGTCATATAGCAATGAAGACACAAAGCCAAGGTTTGTTAACCAAGTTACACAGACTAAAGGCACTTCAACACATTTCAGCAAGATCAGTATGTGTGAATCAGCAAAAGGTGGGCATGTTATGATCCAGCTATTCAGCCATTTTGTTATGTGATTTTAGCTAAAAAAAAAGGTGACTTATTAATCTATTTGTTGAAATAACACAGTGATGTGGAACCAAAATGATACACTATACAGTTTCAGTAGAACATGGAGTTTGACTTCTGAACATCACCTATGACTATTCAGAACAAAATTTAGATGATATCAACAGAAAAGGAAACGAGAAGGCCAGACTGTTACGGGAACATTGATCATTGTATATTCAGTACAAAATTTGAATCAACGGTGTTTCATGTCATCGATCTTTAAAAGCAAAACTCAAATCATCAGTTTTTTTTTTTTTGGATGTACAGAATTACGGATTCATCATACCTCAGTGGAAGGCATTGTGGTATAAGAATCCTGTTCCTACAATCTACCAGTAGTCACCACAAGAGCAGACCCCACCCTCAAAATGGTGAAAACGGTTCAGATCTCTGAGTATGATTCGCCTATTGAACACCATTGAGACAAGCTTTGCCATCGAATGACAATCTGGGCATACACGGAGATTCTTGACAACACGGAGGGTAGCTCCTGGAGATGTGTTTATGAGCCCAAAAGCAATTGCCAGCTTCTCACTGTGATATCTTAGGCTTGTCGCCTTCTCCTCCTCATCCATTTCAACATGAAACACATGTGAAGTATTGGGGACATAACCGACCAGTTTTAGTTGGTCAATCACTTCATCAACCATTCTGCGTGCTTCTTGTGATTTTGGGTGCCTTCCGTCGCCTGCGAAGAACTCATGAATTGTGTTATCTATCTCAATTGAGCTACAGCCTGGAACCTTTACCACCCCCTTTTCATTCATCATCTTCCGTACCCTATTCATCTCTTCCCAGCTCCCGGTGTTAGCGCACAAATTCGAGAATATGACATAGTCGCCACCATGAGAATCATCCAGCTCAAGAATCCTCTCAAAGACACGTTTCCCAAGTTCAACATCTCCATGGCCCCCACAAGCAGAAAGCAAAGTCCGCCATAAGATGGGAGTGGGCTTTATTGGCAGTTCATCAATGAATGTGTAAGCTCTTTCAAGCTGTCCTGATCGTGCTAGTAAGTCTGTCACGCAACCATAGTGCTTTATCCCTGGAACTATACCATGGTCTTTCATATCATCAAAGTATTGGAGTCCTTCGCTGACCAAACCAGAATGGCTGCAGGCATACAACACACCAAGGAATGTTATATCATCAGGTTTTATACCCTGCTTCTTCATCTCTTCAAACAGTGAAATAGCCTCTCTACCATAGCCATGGTTAGCATATGCCACAATCATCACAGACCAAGCTTGCCTATCTCTTGACTCCATCCCCTGGAACACATCAACGGCATCCTCCAAGCTTCCACACTTCGCGTACATGTCAATCAGTGCAGTGTTGACCTTGACGAGGGAATCGAGCCCTATCTTCCGGACATACTCATGAATCCACTTACCCTGTTCCAGCGCCCCGAGCAACGCGCACGCCGAGAGCACACTGATCAGTGTCACGGGCGTCGGCTTGAGCCCCTTGGCCTGCATCTCCCGGAACAGCTCCAGCGCCTCCCCGGGCCGGCTGCTCCTCACGGCCGCGGTGATCATCGCATTGTAGGAGACCACGCAGTCCCCGTCCACCCGGTCGAACAGCACGCGCGCCGCGCGTACGTCCCCGCACTCGGCGTACATGTTGATCAGCGTGGGGCGGACGTACTCGTGCCCCGCCGCGCCGACCTTGACCGCCACGGCGTGCGCCTGCAGCCCCTCCTCCCCCGCGCGCGCGCCTGCGCAAGCCTTGAACAGCGACACGAATGTGTACGTGTCCGGCTCGACCCCTTCTTCCAGCATCCGCACGAACACCCGCGCCGCCTCCGCCGCCGCGGAAGGAGAAGGGGAGGAGCGCGCGTAGCCGCGCAACAGCGTGTTGTACCAGACGGGGTCCTCCGGGTGGGGCACCCTGTCGAACACCTGGCGGGCGTAGGCGAGGTGGGCCGGCGGCGCCCCCTGCGCGGTGCAGAGCGTGAGGAGCCTGGTGATGAAGGCCGGGTGCGCGGCGAGGTCAGTCTTGACGGCGGCGGCGTGGAGCTGGGCGAGCGCCCGGAGGCTGGTGCAGTGCGGGAGGTGGGAGAGGACCGCGTGGTGGTGGGGTGGTGGCGGGTTTTTCGATTTGGCGGGAAGGAGAGGGGGAGGCGTCGCGGTTACAGGCGCGTGCGACATGGCCATTCGTTATCCCTCTCGCGGAGGCGAATGGGGATCCGTTTCCGGGGAAGAGATTGCGCGATAGTGAGACTGTCTGTGAGAGAGTGATAGCTTTGGTAATTTAGTCCTGGATGCTTTCTGTATTTGCACATAATAAAAATATGACTAAAACGTTTTTCAAAAAATAAAATAAAAATATGTCTAAAACATTGTATACATAGCACCATCCAAATAAATAAGTGTAATAGAAACACAAAAGTGCAGATACACACACCTAAAAAGTGTAGATACACAACTAAGGAATTGTGGGCTTGTTGCCACTGCAAATTAATTTGAGGGTACCATTGTTTATGCATATGAATTCGGTCACTCAATTTGAACAGTTAATCCATATTGTGAGGTGTTGCTTGTTTTCTTTATTTTCAGTGGCGCATCACGACATCAATTATTTGTGTTAAATGCGTGTGTTGAGTGTGTATTTGGAATTCTTTTAGTCTTCTCTTTTATCATCGAACTTGCATTGTCACAAACTCCGCTCGCTCATCGGAACCTTCATCGAGTCGCCGCACTTCATGGCGGAGAGTGGAGGAGGCTTTGTCACGCCGCCAACCCTCGCATTGAATGGAGGAGAGGCGCTTCACGCCCTCATCACCATTGCCAGAAATGAATCTCCTCGCGCAACTAGAGCAACCGCCACCACTATTGGGTTGGAGCGAAGGATTGCTGCCGCCAGAGGCAAATCCCCTAGCGCCACTAGAGCCGCTACCACTACTAGGTTAGAGTGAAGAATTGCCGCCGCCGGAGGCGTCACCAGACGGAGCTAGGGAAGGTAACTTGAGCATTTTTTTTCCTTTTGTTGTAATTTTGAATCTAGGTCGAAACTTTTTAAACTCGTGTTGAATTTTTTGTAATTCACTTAAAATATCTCTCAAATCCGGTAGCATGTTCTCCCCACAAAAACTACCTTTGTGACGGTATGCAACCTTTTGAGTTCAAAGTTGAATGCTTCATATTGAGGTTTTTTATTTATTCTAGTTTTTAGTTGATTCGTTTTCCAAGTCAAAAGCTGCCTTTACTAATTTCGGTAGGAGGAGTGTGGTTGCCGGAATGAAGGAAGAATCTAGTGGTCTGGTAAGGTGATGTTTGGATTCCTGAAAATAGAGGCTGGGTTAGGGAAATGAGGAAGCCTGGAAATCATTTCCAATGTTTGGAAACCGGGTTAGGGAAATGAGGATGGATTGGGTTAGGGAAATGAGCACCTCATTTCACAGCAATTTCATCCCACCGCGGGGGGTGGGTTATGGCTGGAAACGAGATGCATCGGCACCTAGCGAGGTGAATCGCCTGCCGTCGCCCGTTGTCCAGCCGCTGCAACGCCGTTGCCTGATCTCGCCTGTCGAAAAGATGCGCCGCGCGCGTTGTCTGCGTAGTGCGTACAGCGTTCGATTGTCTGCTCACATCGCCTCTTTCGCACCTGTTTTTGGTTTCTTTTTTTAATCAATCCTTTGCTCCTCCTGCGCGCACACTTCCCTGATCAAGCTGCCTTGGTCCGCTCAATCAAGATCGAATGGATTTTGAAGTACCGTATTTGATTTTGGGTCAGAGGAGAGAGAGAGTTAGAACGTGAAGCAAGGAAGAAGATAAGCACGTGGTGCAGCTGGTGGTGTGTGGGCCCCACGCCATTTCCATATCCCAAACCAAGCATCCGAACACGGGTAAAGGAAATGAAAGTGCATATCCTTAACCCAAACCTGCTCCTCATATCCCACCTTATTTCCATTTCCTCAACCCAAATTGCATCCAAACATCACCTAATAGATTGAGGCGAGCCAATCAGAGGGGTGAGAGGAAAACCAGTGGACGCCCACACAGCAGAGATCCATCTTCTGTTTCTAATCAAAACTACTAGGAAATCAGACTGCAGTTAGTTGTCTTGAATCTTTCTTCAGCACAACGGGAAATCACCTTTTCTACAAGTACGACCCTGTTCGTCTCGCTGCTTTGCAGCAGCTGTTTTGCAGCAGCTACAGTGTTTCAGTTATTTTTTCAGTAGCCGCTACAGTGTTCAGAGTTATTTCTTCGGCAGTCGCTACAGTAAAACAGCTGCTTCGCAGCGAGACGAACAGGGTGTACATTTTGCTTACGCATTAACTGCCCATACAAAGATACAAACATGACAAAGCTTTTCTTTTTGTCAAAGCCATACGATTCCAAGCTTTATGCAGCTATCCGTTAGTAGCATGACATTGAAGCCGCCGAGCCGGAATGCAATTTACGTAAATAAGCTATACTCTTTCCAAGTAAGTGTTCAATTTTGCCGGAGCACAGAGTCACATGGCAAATTGCCAAGTGTCTCATGTGTGGGCTACCCTTTCCTCTATTGGGCAATCAGGAGGTGTCATTGTGGGGGTGTTCGGCGTATAGGGGTCTAAATTTTAGATGGGATCTAAACTCTAGATAAGCTATATTAAATAAAGTTTAATTACAAAACTAACTATAGAACTTTGGTCTAATTCGCGAGACGAATCTAATAAGGTAATTAAGCCATGATTAGATGATGGTTACTGTAGTATTACTGTAGCAAAACATGGATTAATTAGGCTCATTAGATTCGTCTCGTAAAGATGTACCCGTCTGTAAAAAGGTTTTGTCATTAAACTTTATTTAGTACTAAATTTTCTTTATTTAGAGGCCTCTAAAATTTAGGTTTAAAGAAACGAACAGGGGCTGTGTCAAAGGATGATAAAGAGTGGGTACATGGTCAACAAATCGAATATCAGAGGTCAACTTACAACGACTCATAGTATATCTGACTACCAAACGATATGTCAGGCAACATGGACTAGGCAACAAGAATGAGGGGTAAAAAGTCTTACCGTAACACGTAATGCTACAATAGCTCCACGACAAACTGCCAATACAAGTGAGAAAAATACACGGTGTAATTAAGTTTCGTAAGACTAACGTTGGCACCGAATAATGAAACGTGTACATGATGATGCGGTTCCATGAACCTGGCAAGTGATGAGACAAGCCTCAGGCACTGTTCTTGTTTGACTCTCTGGGTGGCATTCATCCACACATGACACGAGCAAACCATTCCGACGTGACCTCATGACAAGGGCGTGATGGACGCTGTATGCCTGTATGGATTAGAAGCAGGTACGAGATTAGCAATTCTTGTTTGTGTGTTCCTCTTCCTCCTGCTCCTTGTGTGGAAAATGCTGGGCGGACGTAAATATGGTGAAGACACATGATGTGGTGCCCTTCTGGCTTCTGCTTCTTCAATGTGATCAACAAGTGCACCGCAACATATTGCTATTTTGATCTAAAAAAAACATATTGCTATTTTCAAATTAAATGTCTGTACTTATTGGCAAATGATAAAACTGCCCCTCATCGCAAAATAAGAGCCCTTCTAAAATTATTGACAGACTTATCTCTCGAATGTCACATTTGATCAGACTAGGTTCTAATCGCATAAGTATGTGACCCGAGGCTACTGGCTCTAAAAAAATGGTAGTGCTAAAATCCTCGCCTTATTTGATCAACCCTACTAAAATTAAGGCATTCATTGGCATATAATAAAACCACTCCTTATCACTAAAACCCCTTTCTAAAATTATTACCATGAAACTGATAGTGGAAGCGTCTCCTTCAATTGCTAAAATTTGAAAGGTACATACTGATATAGAATAAAACTGCTCTTATCACAAAATAAGGGTGCGGAAAAAATATTGTGTTATTTTGTCATTATGAAAAAAAAAAAGGAAAATTGCAAAAACCCACCTACATGTCAGGAGGGTTTTCATATACCCATCTACAAAAAATATTGTGTCAGTCTCCCCCTTGCAAATGTTCGTTTGTTTTCATAATCCCCTTGACAGCTTTGACCGGATGATATGGCTCTTTTGTAGCATCTACAATTACTTCTAAAGTTTTACTATAGCTCCACTATAGCGTAATTATCATCTAATCATATGTTACATAGTTAAAATTTATCATGCTATCATAAATGACGTTCAAACTTAGCCGCGATACTATGAACAAAATAGAGAAAATTGAACCTATAGGTTTCAATATCTATGTATTGGCACAACATCAAAGAGTATATAGGTATAGTAGACCACCTGGAACAGCATCGAAGAACATACATGAGCCAATTCGTTCGGTCAAAGCTAGAAGGGGGGAATATGAAAACATATGGACACTTACAGGGGGGAGACTGACACAAAAATTTTGTAGGTGGGTATATGAAAACCCCCCTGGCTTGCAAGTGGGTTTTTGCAATTTTCCAAAAAAAAAAATGTGAGATACATACAGTCAGTCAAATAAAACCGTTCACAAAATGAAGTTTCTACCAAAACTTACAAATTATCTCCAAATAATCCATAAATTCTCGCCAAAAGCACACGATGCGTATATAAAAGATGCAACTTTCATCGATTGTGTTCCGCCTGTGTCTCGCCCATTTCCTTCGGGTTCATTGGAGACCCACCTCGCCTCCTCCTCCCTTTTCTACTCCATGATCCCTGTGTGTAGCTAGCACTACCTCTCCTGCAAGATTCAGCCAGCTGCCGTTCTCCTTGCTGCTGAAGCGCTCCAGCACAGGAATTTCCTTGGCGGCAGTCTCGATTCTTGGTTGCATTCTGCAGCAGCGCCTCTCGATCTGCTCCCCCGCCGGATTCGATTGATGTGGTGTGCTCCCCGTGCTCCGATCCCCATCTTTGATGAGGCTCTCGCATTGTGAGAGCCACTGCGCCGGTCCCTTCCACTACATCCCCTGCCTCCCCAAATCCAAAGATGTCAGCGGCGGGGCTTCCTCTGCGGCCGGCGTTGTTGCCGCCGCCGAGGAGCAGCCGCCTCCGGTTCAGAAGATCGAGGCGGCGGTAGCCAGGAAGGACGACGACGAGAAGTGCGAGGATGGCGTGAAGACGGCGGCGCCGCCGACGAAGAGTAGCCTGAAGAAGATCACTGGCGGCGACAGCAAGTGTCCCGCGAAAGGCAATGTGCAGTGGCTCGATTTGCTGGGGAAGGATCTGACAGAGGTTAAGGAATTCGAGCCAAGGTAACATCTCAGCTTCCTCGATGAACTTGCTGCAACTGTCCATTATTTTGGAATCTTGGATTTGTATAGCCTCCACTTTATGGTTGAATTGTCAATTTGTTATTGTGTTTCGTGCAAGTTGTTCATCATTTAGATCAACTAGGTCAGTGTTCTACATGCTTGGACTTTTAGCGAGCTTATTTTGTGCTAGACATGATCCTTATTAAATCAGCTTGTTTGGTGTTGACTTGACTGAACGTGTGAAACCACGCTGAAATTCCAGATGGAACACCGATGTCTTTCATTTGTTTATGTACGATGATGTCTGGCATTGTTTTGTTCTTTCAAGAATCATCCTCAGGGTAGAAGAAGTCACTTTAATATTATACAACTCGAAGTACTTGGTCCTGATGTTCACACATATAGGTATTATAACTCCAGCAATTCGTGAGATACTGTCCTGCTGCACTTCATTTGCATGCACACTGGTATCAGATAGTAAATTTGTGCTGTTTAGATAATCAGATGAATTGTGCACACAAATGTGCAAATAAAAATGTAGTGCTGTGGGAGTACTAATTATAGCGAGAATTTAGCTCTATTTTCTGAAAAATGTGGCCAACGAGTATTTTGTGTGCACCAGTGATCTTCGATCCGCATCACACTTTTGAAACATCCACTAAATTTCCCTTATATTGTAGTGGAGTATAGTTATATCTCTCCCAGGTTCATTCTCATATTTTCAAACTTCAGTCAGTCAATATTGATTTATAGCCGCATTATTCTTTTTTCTGTCGTGCATTTCTGCTTGAAAAACATTGAAATAACTTGCAAATTATTGCACGGACATCCTGGGTACATCCTTGTCATGGTCTTATAGACTCCTAGCTAGACTGGGAGTCTCACTGCATATAACATGCAAAAAGTTAACTAAAAGACAACTAGATAAAGACGTTACTAACAAACACTGAAATTATTGATCTTCATTGCCTTCCAATAAGAAATTTTCTGCCTACCATGTTATTTGTCTTCACGTTGAAATAGTGAGTATACCTCATAAAAGTTTTCAAAATGTCTCAGGACTGTACTACTCCAGGTACACTACTGGGCGTCCTGTTCCTATTCAATACTTCTATCTTGAACCTAGCAATCAAACAACAGTGAAACATCGTTTTCGCTCTTCCTTATCCGTAACAGGGACAACGAATGGACATACCTACATCTTATAGAGATGCTTCTGGTCATGTTATCTCACATTTGAATGGTTTAGCTTAGCTTCCTTCCTTCTGGAGCCATGCTGGTTCATTAATCTCACAATATGCCTCTTGTGATTCCATACAGCGAATGCGAGGACTCGCTTGATGATGGAGATGGCATCGCAGCATGTGTTTGCGTTATCCAATGAGTCAAGAAGAATCCTCTCAAGAGATGTGAATTCTGTGAGAGAAAAGGGTGGTTCGGCATCAATCATGATTTGTTCTTTCCAGTGGAGGGCCAGGGTGTTTTGTTGCTTCCTCCATGACCTCCATCGAAGATGTTCAGTACATGCCATTATAGATGCCTAGACTAGCGGTAGGTTCCTTTCGTTGTGTCAAGTCTCGATTTGGGTCTTTGTGCAGCTGGTTTTCATAGTGGTACTAGTTCATTGGTTATCTAGTGCAGACTGTTACTTCTGTATAGTTTTTTCTATAAATGAGAAAATTAGCTCATTACAACCGCATGAAGGCTCTACATCTGATGTGATAATGACATGTGGGCCAGCCAGCAAGGGAACCATCTCAAAGTGTCAGTGACGCTGTGGATAGTAATTTCCAAACTTGTTGATCAGGCATTTTTGTATAGAAAAACTTCGTACAAAAATGGTAGAGACATGCTATCTGAGAGCAGAGCAGGCTTGGTTCCAGACTGGTAGGAATATCTGGGCTGTTTCAAACACACTCGCCAAGGCTTTGAGCGAGCTAGGCCCATGGTTAGTTGGACGACAGGACGAGCATATGGGCCTGACCAGTTCTGCTCAGGTGAGAGAGAGAGAGAGAGAGAGAGAGTGGCGTTGGCGCGGTGAGAGGCCGAGGAAACGGGAGGAGAGGAGAGAAGCAAAACGAAGCTCGCAAGCACAACGGCGATGGCCTTTGGCTTCCTGCTCTCCCCGCCGCCCCTTCCACTTCCGCTCCCCGGCGCCACCTCCACGTACCTAACCTCCGCCAGACATGGCCGCCGCGCTCTCCGTCCGCTGGAACATGGCTGCCGCTGCGGCCGCCCGCCGGAGACGGCGCCCAGCAGCACCAGCAGCTCCGGCGGCGTCGGCTCTTACGACAGGGAGTCCTCTTTCAGCTCCGTTGGTCTCGAAGGAGGCGCATCCTCGTCGCACCGTCAAACTGGTGAGCTGCGGCTGCGCGTGCTTAACTTAATTTGCTCAGCTCTAATTTCTAGAGATCTCAACTTCTAAAGAGGTGCCATTGTAAGTGCGATTCCCAGGGAGAAGGAAACATGAGACTACCTGCAAAAGCAATTACTACTTTAGAGTACAACAATTTTGAATTTTCAGCACTTATGGGCTGTGGGGAGGCATAAGACCCTCTGGTTTCTGTTGATACAATTATGGCGATGTTTGAATGATTTATTGAGTCTTCTGGAGTAGTATAAAAAAGGATATCCGACATGTTTGCTTGTAACACAATTCGTAGCAACGTTGATCATGGCAGCATACACACTGGCAACATGACATGATACTATACTCAAATTCAGAACTACTTGTAAAGTTTGGATGTCATGCTTCTAGTAAGTTCAATCATTGTTATTGTCATGTTATCTATTGTAGGAAGTGCGGATCCAGGATACCAGGAAACTTCGACTAAAGTACATGCAAGTAACGGAGATTATGAGGAGTGGCAAAAGAAGCAAGATAGTACAGATGATCTTTCAAAGAGCAGGTCGAAGTCAAGATACGCACAAGCATTTGGGGTTGATTTGTCCCCTGATAACGTGGCTGTTGCTATCGTTTATTTTGTGCAAGGAGTTTTAGGTCTTTCCAGGCTTGCTGTCAGCTTCTACTTAAAAGACGATCTTCGTCTTGATCCAGCAGAGGTATGGCGTGGACCATCCTTGTTTGCTTCATTTAGTGTCTTTTCCCATCTGGATTTAAGCAGTATGAGAACACCGGGAGCTTTCTTATAACCCTTTTTTGTGTGGACGTTTTAAATCTTGGGTACAGAGATTAAGATGGTTTCTGTTTTCTAGACTGCAGTTATATCTGGTTTTTCAGCTTTGCCATGGTTGATCAAGCCTCTATACGGCTTTATCAGGTCTAACCAAAACTTCAAATGTCCTTTGTATAATTCCTTGCGATTTTATACATGTACTTAATCGTGACACTGCTTTGTTGTTATTTATCAACAGTGATTCCATCCCTCTCTTTGGATATCGAAGAAGGTCATACCTTATTCTATCAGGCCTCCTCGGAGCACTTTCATGGAGTTTGATGGCGACCCTCGTGGATGATAAATACAGTGCAGCACTCTCCATTGTTCTTGGATCTCTTTCAGTTGCTGTCTCTGATGTTGTAAGTCAGAAAAAGTGTGCCTGCAATATTTTGTACATTTCTTTTGAATGATAAACAATGGTAGTTATATAGTTTTAAAAATCTTTACTACAGCCAATTGCTAGGCCTTACATTTTCTTAGTTAGCTGGTCTAGATAACTGATGTCTTGATTCGATGCGTTTATTTAAATGAAGATTGATTTCTCCTTTCTATGATGATCGCATATAAATCATGTAAACTCTGAAGCTTTTCAGTTCATTCCCTGGAGCACAATGGCTATAGGCTGATAGTAAGAGCATTTGCCAAATATATTTTCAATTGATTTTTTAACCATAAGAAACTCAGAAATATAGCACTGATACAATTATTATCGTATTGAAAAAATTCAAGTCTATATGTACCTGATGTGTCAGGAAATGATATCCAAAATTCATCTAAAACATCAGAAGATCTGCACCTGACCTGATGCGTCTGGTTTGTTCTATAATGTGACCAAAATTATGCAGGTAGTCGATTCTATGGTCGTTGAGAGAGCTCGAGGTGAATCACAGAGCACATCTGGATCTCTCCAATCACTGTGTTGGGGATCTTCAGCGTTTGGAGGAGTTGTGAGTGCATACTTCAGTGGTTCTCTAGTGGATACTTATGGTGTAAGGTTTGTTGTGTAGCGCACACACCCAATAAGAGCTTCCAAAGGCTTGCATGTGTTTACAGTTCACTGATCAGGTGCTTCTGTTATTGCAGATTCGTCTTTGGTGTTACGTCTTTATTGCCACTAATGACATCTGCTGTTGCAGTTCTTGTAAATGAAGAACGATTGCCTTTGAGAGAACGTTCCATCTCAGTTTCAGGTTCAGAACTAATTGAGAATTCTAAGCTGCGCATTATGCAGCTTTGGAATTCAGTAAAGCAACCCAGCATCTTTCTGCCCACTTTGTTCATATTCCTTTGGCAAGCAACACCACAGTCGGACTCCGCCATGTTTTACTTTATGTATGTTCCACAAACACCTATCTTATGATCTACTTAATTAGCTTTGATTCTAGTAATAGTTTTGGAGCCTTAAAAACAATATACGTGGTCCTGGAAATACCAGAAGAAAGTCTGGATTATTTCTGGTCATTGTGTGCTGCATCTAGGTTGTGTGTTTTGGATAGGCAATTTGAATTGAAGGGTTTGGCTTCCATCCATTACAAAAGCTGACTTCCCTGTACAACCTTTAATGATCAATTGATTTTGCGTGAAGTATAGTCATGCCGGGGCATGTAGATTATGGTCATGGACTTTGTTGCATGCTTATTAGTGACATTGGCAGTGTCATATCCATTCCACATTCTATAGCGATGCATGGTAATTAGTTAAAGTATGCCATGGGCTCGGATTTCATTGTACAATTGAAAAGGTACATCATATGTTCATGTTGCATCTATTTGGAGGTTAAATGTTCAAAATACATAAGTGAAAACTCAGCATAACTTTTTATTTCTCAATGTGTATGAAGTATGTGCGATTGACATCTCTTTAGAAGGACTAAATCTTTATTTGCCATCTTCTGACAAATTTCAGAACGAATAAGCTTGGGTTTACTCCCGAATTTCTAGGACGTGTGAAGCTTGTTACATCTGTTGCTTCCTTACTTGGCATCGGAGTATATAATACATTCTTGAAGGCGGTTCCATTGAGGAAAATCTTTCTTGTGACAACAATTTTAGGTTCTGCCCTTGGAATGACACAGGTTTGTCTTCTATGCTTACTTGTCCTAGTGGTGTTTCTGTAATGTTTGTTGGCAAATCAAGTTTATTGTGTGTTTTCAGGTTCTTCTTGTCACTGGGCTCAACCGGGAGCTTGGCATAAGCGATGAATGGTTCGCCATTGGGGATTCCTTGATTATCACAGTCCTTGGCCAGGTATGATACACTAGTGCAAGTTTGCAACAACTTAATGAGTCGAGGATTAACCATTTGCATGCCCAGGATATATGTACTACATAGAAGGAATAAAAATATGAATTCTTATTTGTTTCACAAAAGTTTTTTTTCCCCCCAGCAATCTCTACTTTCGTTGTGCTGCAAAAGAAAACCTTGCTGCTAGATACAATTTTGTTTTTATGCGTGGCAAACTGGCAATCAACATTGCATAGCAACCTAGTCTCACTATATACTTACTGCTTGCTCTAGGATTGGCAAAGCAGAGGTGTAAATAATGGGACTAATCAAGTTGAGATATGAATACATGGTACTGCTGCTGGAATGTCTCCTTTTGCACAATAGTAGAGTGGTTTGAAGATGACATTCTTTTATCCTTGTAGCCCTTTATCATACTAACTCTACAAAAACAATTAAACAATTTCTTGGATTGCCAAGACTTTGCAAATATCATGACATGGACTCGGACCATGCAGATAACATTTTTTTTTTCCTTCCAGAAATCGCATACATACCTACTTTGAAAGAAGTTATGGACTTACGGTGTCTAATTATGTTGTAGGCTTCCTTTATGCCTGTCTTGGTGTTGGCTGCAAAATTATGTCCTTCGGGAGTGGAGGCAACTTTGTTTGCCACGTTGATGTCCATTTCGAATGCGGGCGGTGTTGCTGGCGGCCTGTTGGGCGCCGGCCTAACTCAGCTATTTGGAGTCACTAGAGATGACTTTGGAAATCTAGCTCTGCTGATTGCCATTTGCAATCTCAGCTCTCTGCTGCCTCTGCCTCTTCTGAATCTCCTGCCGGGTGAATCGCCTGATACAGACAACGCACAAACAAAAATCGACTGAGGTTCTCTTTCTGTGCATCGTTAGGAGCATATAGTTTGTCACGCCCCGCATAAACTCAACCAGATTACATTGGACTTGCTTGGTTCAGTGCTGATCACTGTGTATATAGGAGTATTGACCAAGGGTCATTGACTCCCTCGTCTAAATGGAGGCCGACAGAGTCAAGTGATTTCCTCGTCGAAATTGGCATGGGGAACCAGCCTGCTTTTGTGATGAACTCCCATAACAGCATCTGGATTCAATGGACGCTGCAATATGTATAGTACAGAACGAACTCCTCGTGTCTACTCCTTTGTCCAGGCACTGTACATCACATCCTGTTTAAGATTCTCACATGTGCCTGAATCTGTGGTCAGACTTGAATTTGGAAATGTAAAATGTTCCATGGCGTTATCGATCAACTTCGTTAAAAATTATGCACTGTACATTTTGCAGCCAGGCTATCGTTTGAAAACATGTTTTTTTTTTTTTGCGAAAAGGGCGTTTGAAAACATGTTGGTGAGAAGCACTCTTTCTAGATGAAGACGAAAGCTGGCCAACGGATTGAAGAACCGAACCGTGAAAACTGAAAAACATGTGAACTAAAACATGTTGACTCTGCACTAGTGCCGGCCGTGTGACGCTACTCTTGATTTTGCGGTTGGTTTCGAAATTGCAGTGCATGAATGGAAGCGCTGCACTGCATGTCCGTGGCTGGCGCCCAACGGCGGTGGCCTCCTGCTGCCTCCTCCTCAGGATTCAGCGGCTATCAGCTTGCGCCGCTGACCGTTCCGCTCCTCCTCCTCGCATCACGGTCCACGCGGACACGCCGATGCGGCACGGCACGGCCGGTGTGCATGCGGCATGCCATGCCAACGAACGGAAGGCGGGGTGATCGGGTCGGACGGGCCCAATGGATACGGTTCTGCGGACGGAAGCCAAGCCACCGCCAATATGTTTCCGTGAAGAAAACAAATCCTTACCGCCAATTTACCAACAATATATATATGCGGTAAATAATACTCGCGTAATGGTGTGGTTATCACCGGCCACGTCAGCAATTCGTGAATTTTGCGTGAGTGAGTTTCGTGAGTCTAGCATTTCTCTCGCGTATATACTAACAATAGAGTAAGCAATTAGTAATCTCGTGCCTCTGAACCCTAAACCCTCTGCTGCATTGATCGATCGATCGATCAATCCTAGCTTGCTCTCTTCCGGCCATCGTCGCCTCCTGTCATGGACTCCAATCCGGCGCCGCCTGCCGGGGCTCGTCCTGCTGGAGAACCAGACCGACTGGACTGGGCGATGCTCGATGGTGTCCTCTGCCGGCGACGAGACGACGAATTCGCGGGCGCCACCCTGACGGAGGGCTCCACCTCCAAGGGCGACAAGATCGTCGTCGGGTTCATGGCGGCGGCGGCGCCGAGGACCTCCCGCCTCTTCTTCAAGCTGCATCTCATCGGCGAGATGCCTTCGGACAGTTCGAGTCCCGTTGCTTCTGGGTCCTGGCTCTCGCGAGCCCGAGCCGTGGCGGCCCACCGCGGCTGCATCCTCCTCCGCTTCGTCATCATCGACGACACTGACCCGTTCAATTTACTCATCGATGAGAAAACGGGCATGGAGTATTTCCAAGAACCTGTGATCCGTGAGGAGCTCTTCGTCTACCAGCTGACGGCCTCTTCTTCTTCTTCTTCTTCTTCCCCGTCGGCTCTGATAAACCTCCCCAGTTGCGGAGACACCTACGTTTCCACGAGCAGCAACCTTGGGATCCTTGGCCTTAACGACGGGCGATTCGTGGTGGCTCGCCTTGCCGGGACGCGCGGTTGCCCGGTGACAGCCGAACTCCGCTGCCTGTTCGGCAATGATGGCACGTGGCGCACCACCAATTGCGTCCCGATCCGCAACGCCGAGGGCGAGGATCAGTACTTGCATTGGTGGGTGACGGACGAGGTCGTCCCGGCCGTTCGGTCGGTACATCTGCTGGGTCGATTACCTGAGGGGCATCCTGATCTGCGATGTTTTAAGCCTCAATCCGGAGCTCGTGTACGTCCCATTGCCCGTGAATCCTTATGATGGCGGCGTCGAGCCGGTATTTGATGGCAGAGGGGTGTCTGCGTATCGGAGCGTGTGTGTGACGGAAGATGGTAACGCCATCAAGTTTGTTGATGTTTCAAACGGCACCTTCTGGTTCTACGGCAGGTCCCGGCACCGTCCTGACGATGCTGCCTTCAGCTCCTGGAAGATGACGAGCGGTTCGTTTGTGTGGATGGAGGACGGCAGGATGGAGGAAGACCATTTCTTTGCACTCGCCAAGCAGCACGGCCTTCCCTGCGCTCCGCTTTTCTTTCCCCTTGTGGACAGGAAGGATCCCCAGACCATCTACTTTGCACTGGCAGAGAAGAAATCACGTTTCCTTGGCGAGATACACCTCATTGCAGTTGATATGTTGACCAAGAAGCTAAGTTCTGTGATACCCTACACGTTAGGAAGCTCCGAAGACTTGGAAGGTGGCATCTACAGCTCCACAACGTCCTGCAACCTCTCCCATCATGAACCATTCGTACCTCTTGAATTCTCAAAGCACCTGAATCTGGATGTGTCTGACTCCAGGTAATAATTAGCTTTCTTGCTTAGTTCTCCTCTCTTTTTTTTAAAAAAAACGGGGCACATGAAAACTTGGATGACTCAACCTTCACTGTTACTGTATGCCAGGGACAGAGAAGACGTGGAAGGTCTCGTCGAGGCGATACAATCCTCCATGTTGCTACCTGAAAGCATGGACGTCGACTCCATGGTGTAAATGATGCCCAAATGGCCAGATCGCCCATGTCGTTGCACCTGTATTCGCATCATGCCCACATATGCCATACGCATCCAAATTTCTTCCGTGGTTGCAATTTCAGATGTTAAAGCAGTACAGGAAGTCATGTGCTTCAGTGCTTAATACTCCGGAGTAATTCCGATGTAAACAGTTAAACACCACGCCGCCTCCAGTGTTCGCCCGAAAACAGTTCCTTACATTTATCTCACAAAATAAAAAGTTAAGAAGGAAGCCATGCGATTGCAATCAAACACCTGAGCCAGCGTAATCTGGAACAAGTGAAATTTAAAGTAAAGAGAGCTATAAAGTAAATGCATGAGGCTGCTAGTGATATCATTACACACCGATACTTGTTCAGAGTAAATTCAAATCATACAAGTATTGAAGTTCAGATACCTACACAATAATTTTATACTCAGTTTTTAGTGCAAGCGAGAAGCAATTTTTATTTTGAAGGAAACAAGAAGCATATGGCTTAAGAGACTAGCACCAGCACCTACAATTCAAGACACACCCAGTTTACCATTGTAGTCAGCCACTACAAAATCAGGCCATACAGGTGAGCTGCCATTGTCTTCGACTGATATCATCAGTAATAAATTTGGTGAAATACTGGGGTCATTGCATTGCTGTGGCCTGTCAAACCGCTGTTGTATCCGCTATAGGCTGGATAGATAATGGGAGGGGAGGGGTATGTCACGCGGAGACCCACATTAGATGCATCTGCTGGGTACACATATGGCTCCCTTAGTACAGGTGCCGTCTGTCCACAATAGATGGTGTGTCCAGCATGGACACTGTAAGAGTAAGGAGGAGATGCAGCATGAGAAGACGGGGAGGCGCTGGTGACGTTAGGTGAAGAAACACCATTGCTCTCAGTCTCAGTGAGACAACTCGCCATAGCAAAGGTCGCTGGTCCTCCATTGCTTGCGCGTATACGCTTGTTGGCTGGACCAGAGCTACCGCTGTTGGAACTGCTTGATGCTGCCTTTTTCTTCTTAGCCCTCTCCAATTCTTCAAGCTGCTTCTGAAGATCACCCAATGGAAACTCAGCTTCGAGTTTGCGGTCCTCAATACATTTAATAACAGCCCGCAGTGCATACTGCTCCTTTTTGTTTGCATTATTCTGCAGGATAGGAAAAGTTAGGTCTTGCTCCTTCTTTGTTTTAAAAATTGACCCAAAAAAAGAAATTAGTTTATTTTCCCATCAAAGATCGTGACAGAAAACTGAGATGCATAGTTAGCATGAAGGGGTAAAGCAGTATTGGTTGCACAAAGAGGCTCAGACCAGAGTTCATTAGAGGAGGCTTCTCCGGCAGTTAGTTGTAACTGTAGAAAGAAAATCAGAACTAAGATCCCTAAACACTATGACATACCCCAAATTGATCAGTGCTAGTGCTCGGGTTATCCGAAGTAGATGATATCTTCTGTGAGTCCTCCAGGTAGGATTTCAAGAGGGGAACTGGGGGAAACTTTTCTTGAAGACCAGCCTCGTATGCAAAGTTCACAGCATCAAGTTGCTGCCCCTTCGTGATAAGTTCTTCAATGATATCTGTAAACAAGAAATGGTCAGATAAAGCAGCTTAATTAGGGAAGCTTGAGATATTAAGTTGAACTGATATTATCACCAATGAGAATGCGGGAACTATGACCAATACGATGTACCACAAGTAGTACTCCCTCTGGTTTTTTACTAATGACATTAGGGTGACTTTGTTAGCTATGAACAAAGAATGTTCTCCTACGTTATCAATTAAAAACCAGAGGGAGCAACATAAGTACACAATCAGGCCAACTAAGACAAATAACCTGACCCAGAAGATGCTTGCAGCACTAAAGCAACTTCCCAAATTACTATTAGATAGGTAATTATTGTGCTGCATAAACAAGGGAAAAAATAGAATGTAGGAGATACTGAAATATGATGACTGTTCCACATTTCGAAGAAAAGGATAAACTCTCTTTAGCTCAGATATAACAGTAACCACCGTATATTCCTAAAAAAATAGTTAATCACCGTATATTGCATCCGAATCGATGAAAGAAAATACATATCTGATGCGATGATGCCTTAAGAGGCAAATACCAAGGCATCAACAAGGCGTTGTTCTAGTAGAGCATAACAGTGACAGAGAACTGCAAGTTAGCAAGTAGCTAGCTTTGACAAAAGGATCCAAATAAACATACAGATAATTTCCTAAGACAAGCACAACTAAATTCGATACTAATTTTCATATTCGTAGTCATAATTTTCCGCACTGCTCTCAGTGGGATTTGCGAAAGAGATAGATTGCAACACTTCTAAGATTCGTAGCACTTCTGTTATGACAGTAAAAAAAATCTCGGCAGGAAAATGTTTTACTGATGCCTTAGGAGGGAAAATAACAGGGTGTCAACAATGCTTTATTCTAGTAGTCTAACTAATACAATAACCTGACCCAATAAGGTCAGATGCTTGTAGTATTACAGCATCCAAATTATTACTAGATAGCTCGAGGTTAATCATTTCTACTAATGCCTAACAGGCAGGGAATTAACAATGCAAAGCTCAAATGAAGGAATTATACCAAACCCTCAGAATACAACTGCGAGTTTGCAAGTAGCTAGTTTTGGGCATAAGGATCCAAATGAATATACAGATAGTTTTCCCAAGAGGGCACAACTAAATTTGATGATAATTGTAACATTCAAAGACTCATAACAGGAAAGAGAAAGATTTGCAACACTTCTGTTATGGCAGGGATAACACATCACGGCAGTGAAAATATTTAAATGGGGCCATGAATTCTATAATTGTGTTCCCAACAATAACTCAAAAACAGCTGTAAGGGCCATATGGCAATTACCAGTTTAGTACCACAAATACAGACTTGGCCGAGAAAATCTATACTACTGGTCCAATTAAGATTTTGCGTAAAATTTGATAGCAGATCTAAGCCGACGTTGATCTTACAATCATCTACAAGTAGCTAGTTAAGTATTTCACTACCTGGAAGCTGAAACAATGCCTAACAAATCAATTAGATGACAAGAGAACAAAGGCTGTACCATCCATCTCATCCTCGAGGCCAACTGCGAGAGCAAGTCGCGGCATCTGCCTGCGCCACGAGAAGCTCACAACGATCCTCCTGTACAGCCCCCTGTCCCCCCTCTCCGCCACTGCAAAGGTCGCGACATGCTGCAGGAACGCATGGGCGTCGGCCGGCTTGGCGCCCTCGACGCCGCCCTTCCGCTCGGCTGCCTCCTTCCACTCCTCGGCCATCCCGCGCGCCCTCTCACGCGCCGCCCGTGGCACCATCGGCCGCGTCGTGCCGATCTCCGGGTCCGGATCGGCGAGCGCCGGCACCACCACCTCCAGTATCAGCACGCAAGCCCACGCCAGGTCGGTAGGCGACCTCACCGCCCGCTTGTCCACCGGGAATACCTCGGAGACCGCGTCCATGACGAATTTCGCCGGATCGACGCACCGCTTGAGCGCCTCGGGAAGCAAGGCGCGGAGCGCGTCCACCTCCTTGCGCCGCGCGGACACGAACGCGAAGAAGCCCGCGGAGTCCATGCCGGCGCAGAGCGACGCGAGCAGCCTCGGCGGCGGTGGAGGGGGCCGCTCCGGCATGCTGCTCCGCGCCCGAGGCGGCGGCGAGGGAGCCGTCGAGGCGGGACAGCGCGAGCGCGACGGAGCCGTCGACGGAGAGCTCGCGGCGGCGGAGCGCGGCGAGCCGGCGCGAGGTGCGGGCGTCGTGGGCGCGGCGCCTGGCGCGAAGCGAGTCGGAGCGGGACGCGAGGCGGCGCTCCAGGGCGCCGAAGTGGTCCGTGAGCTGGTGGTACAGCCGCGTGCAGGTGGCGAGCAGCTCCTGCTGCCGCTCCAGCTCCGCGAAGCCGTCCCGAACCGCGACCCCCGTTACCGCCTCCGCCGCCGGAGCGGCCATGTGGAGAGCCGCCGCGTCGGTGGAAGCCCTGTGGCGCCCTAGCTGCAACCGCGAAACCCTAGACGGTGATGATGGATTTGGGATGGGGATGGGAGTGAAAGGGAAAGCGAGTGAGGCAACGGAATGGGGGAAGTAGGGAGGTGGGCAAGGTACGGACAGCCGCGGCGGCCAGTGGCGTCGCGTCGCGTGGCCTTGGCGCCACTAGTTGAGGTCGTTGTCGCGGGAAGCAGGGCCGCAGCAGAGGAGAGTGGTTTGAGCTGGGCCCAAAATGTCGGAATGGGTAAGCGCTGGAGGTTTGCTTTGAGCGACAAGCCGAACGTGCAGTAGAAATTCTGAGGACTTCCCTGAACGAACCACACATCATGATGCAAGATATTGTGTACTTGCGCGTTTGTGGCCTCATTACCACCTTGTTAAGTTTGAGGACAATATCATTCAGCAGCACGCTGCACGCCATCCCTTCATGAGTTCATTGATCATATGCAGAAGCTTGATGGTAACACCAACTCTTTCACAAGGTACAACACTACAACAGGACATGTGTTTCTTCTACAGTCTTAACACAAGTGTGAAGGAGATTATTCAACATAAAACTGTTTCAAACTATCCAACTAACAGCTTTACAACGCCAGTTGATGCCCATATAGCCATATCCTGTCCTAAAAACTAACAAGTGTCTAAATCCCTTGTCCTAAAATGTAATCAACTCCTTCAGGAATCATACAACAATTCAACAATGGAATGAAAATTAACGGGGGATACATGGAAATCCTATGCCTGCTTCCACCAGGATTTTGCATTATCTCCTGGTAGCAGAATGCTGCACAGATTAAACAATATGCGCAACATTCCAGCAGCTCAAGAACCCAGTTAGGCTGTGGGTTCTTCCTTGTTACCTGACTCTGACCAGCCATTACCATTGGCAGCTTGAGTTTTTACACGGTAGACTACCTTGGTAGCCTGCTGTCTCTTATCATGTTGTGATCTCGAGTTCTCCTGCTTTGAAGGAACACCTGCATGCCCTCCACTTGGTTGCCTGCCAATCCAATTACTGGGAGGTAATGGTGGTGGCACCCCATTTAGTGGTCGCTGCTGTGGAAACCCTGCAGCTTGGACAGGCCGCTGTGGTTGGAACCCTGCAGTTTGGACAGGTCTTTGCTGCGTATAACTGTTGTTCTGCATAGGCCGCTGGGGTGGGAATCCAGCATATTGATTAGGATGTGGCTGATTAGGCCAATATCCTGAATTCTGCATCCTGTTACTCTGATGAGGCCTTGGACCTTCCTTGATTGTCAATTTTGACATCGATGAATGGATATCAGCATTGTGAGTTTGGGAGTTTGGCCGTTCCATTATCCGCACTGGCTGTCTGTTGGCTTGAGTGCCACCAAAGAACTGAGGGCGAGGGTTTGGAACGCTTCTGGACATGTGTCCATGGTACGGATTATCCACAAAGCCCCTCTCATATCCCAACGGTCCAGCAGGCCTTGGCCTCATTCCAGGGCCATAGGGTGCACCCCTGTATGGCATATCAAGCAGCGCAGCAGAGTTGCCAGATTTCATCTGCAAGGAGTTTTTCACTAGACGGTGTGCAGCTGCTCCCAAGACAGAACCTGACAAAGCTCCAGAAACCTGAGGCCTGCAATTGGAAATGACTCATGAAGAGAACAAATAATAACCAGATTGATCAGGCTACACAACAAAAGGGGGAAGGGCAGGATAGAATGAAGAAAATGAGTAAATAGCAAATAATACTTCTGAAATCAAAATATTATCCACATAAGAAATATCAATGGTACCTTTCTCTTGCTTGTCGATGACTATTATCTTCATGCCACAACACAGGAAAGGGTTTGAAATCACTAGGTTTCACTATCTACAAAATGGAATACTTGTTGGACTCTTCCAATATTACCAAACCAACATCAAGGCAATCTTCAATTAAAAGGAACCATATTTCAACAAAAGATATTTTCTTCTGAACACAACCATGTTCATGAAAGGAATATCTAAATAATTGCAACAATAACAAATTAACTTTTCTACTGACATACAAAAAGCTGATAACTATACTTTCCATGAAATACCACTAATCAGATTTTATAAGATAATTTACATCAAAGGATGGTCAATCACATCTTGCAGACCATGAAAGTTTGAAAGTGACATAATTTTTTTAAAAAAATGTTAGTAACCAAAATAACTGAGCATTTTACAGATGCTTTCTTTTACAAGTCAGCAGTTAATCTTTCTTAAATTGGAAAGAAGAGACTCATTGTCTATTGTTAATGTGATGATGTCAAAAGGAACAACTAGACATAATAGCACCACCCCCCCCCCCCCAAAAAAAAAAAAAGAAAGAAAAAGAAACACTGCTACACTTCCGCATCTCTACAAATTATTTAATATGCACGAAAACACAGGGTTAGCAAGTACCTTGGCAGGAATGATGGCACCCTCTGGAGGCTCTGGTATGTGTGGGTGATACTGAGGATTAAGATATGTCGCATTCCTGAAAAATAAACCAAACATATATAAAGCCAGAATACATCATGGGTGACTTGTAGTTTACAATATGCTTTAGATGGCAAGATGCTTACACAACTCTGTTATGGGTAATGCCATTAAACCCCTTAACTGGAGACATTACAGTGATGCTATACCAGTTCCTTTCAGATAAGCAGAGGTATCCATTCATGCCACCACTACAAAAGGGGATGACACATCCAGCAAAGTAAATAAATGCAGAGAGAAGATATATCCAAATGAATGTATGTAGCAATTGTACCAACCTAGCAGCAGGATCAATGGGAATAACATATGGATCAGTTGTTGATGACTGAGTGAAAAGTTGATACAGGAAGCCAATCTGAGCAGTTAATGGATGAGTTTCCCGCACGTACAGTATGTCAAACATTGTCCTATTCCTGAATTTCTCTTCTTCCTGCAAAATCCAGCAATAACATAAACACACGAACTAAACTCTGACCCCTTAATGTTGAAGAGAAAGATTCTAATAGGTTTTTTTTTTTAGGGGATTTGGGTTTTGGGGGGGGGGGGGGGGGGGGGTCATAAAGATGGATCCTAAAATATCCGTACTGTCAGTGTATCTTCAAGCTTTTTTGTCTCCGCAAGCAGGCGGCTTTCATCAATAAAAGGCAATTTTGCAACACCCTGGACATAACAAAACAATACAAATGAACTTTCAAGCTATAATGAAAATAAAAAGCAGCAGCGCGAAGCAAAGATAACTCATCTATTTGCATTACCTGCCATGCAAAACGTTTTCCATTCATGTCTATCTCAAAATCTGCAGGTGCAATAAGAAACACCATGGAATAAGATTTTACAAATAAGAAGAACCATCCTATACACGACACACAGAGGCCTATTTTATATCCTTAATTCTATCTTTTTGAAGTCACTTATAATTAGAGAGTTTCTTTTTGTTGTCAGATAAGATAATACCTTTAGGATAGAAAGACTTCAAAGGCGAGTCTGGGTCAGTCATTAGATCTCCATAGTACTTTGGCAGTGCATTGGAGCTACAGATAAATAGCAAATTTCATCTCAGATCGTATTTCTCACCATTTCCATCCCAAAATGGAATAAATACATTAGCATATGGAATAGCAAAACCTTGCAGCTGGTAATGTTCCCATTAGTTGGTCAAATGGCTTGAAAGGTTGGCCCAAGAAAAATGTTATCTCCAGTTCAGCCAGGTCTTTCAGGTCAGATGCAAACGGCGCATAATGATATGGATAGAACCTGATATTTGAATCAAAAAGCCGGCGTCAATAGCTCATATCAAACACAAGAAAAGTGCAACTGAAAATAGCTAGCCCACCCAATGGCATAATTTATATCTCTAACTATGCCTGTTGGTTATGATAGCAGTTAAAATCATGCCTACATAATTGATTTAGAACAAGAGCCTTTGTCATTGTCTATATGTAATCACACCACAAGCATCACGAGAAACTACTCATAAAGTCACTGTAAAAGTATAATGTTGCCACGAACCATATAATGTATGCCTATCAGAATTCCATAACTGGCAGGTCTGTAGCATAGAGTTGCACCATGCACAAATAACATATGTTCTTTACATAATCATACAGGAGTATCACATGGATATCATGATTAGACAAGGAACAATAATCCATTGATCTGCGTCAAATTATACATAATGTTGTAGCAAATGGCACTGGTTAAAATTTCTGTTCAGCTGTTTATCGTAGCTGACAATGTACAATCAATAGATCTGTTTCTTGAATACGCCCATGGAAGAATTTGCAACAGGTCCTATGTAAAGACTACAGAAGTGGAGATGATTCTTAGGACTATAGTTAGAGCTGTGTCTTAACTTTTAAGAACTCTACCAAGTGATGCTTTATCTACCTCAAGAAAACTGGTACAAATTCTCACAGTACGTGGTCAATATTTACCTACCACTGCCATGAACAAACACCTTGATAGTAGTATCTCATAACCCAGCAAAGGCCTTCTACAAATTTCTGGACCTGAAACATATATGCACATGATTTAAAAAAACAACAGGGCTAAGAGCAAATGGTGACCAAATTACACTAGCAACAAATGGCAGACATCATACCACAATTTATTCACGTCTAACTAAAACCATGAGCCAAGTAATTTTTTGAACATAACATGTAGGCCCTGTTTGGTGTTGTAAATATGAAGGCTGTAATGGATTGACAAATGATGAATGGAGTACAGTGAAGATCAAGGGCGTCTATATAGACTAATCCTATGAGTAAGATATCAAGTGTCTTTGATATTAGCATTAGACTGCAATGCATAGTTACTAGATTAGGAATTGCTGGTATTCCAGA
This sequence comes from Eragrostis curvula, assembly GCA_007726485.1. Taxonomy (NCBI): domain Eukaryota; kingdom Viridiplantae; phylum Streptophyta; class Magnoliopsida; order Poales; family Poaceae; genus Eragrostis; species Eragrostis curvula. Next base: position 5,263,395 of record CM017443.1, read on the forward strand.
AATTAACAGAGCTTAGAAAGATAACTCACAACAGTCTCTCCGAACTTGATCAATGGGTTTGGATTCTGCCTCTTCTTTAAACTTCTCAGCATAGTATCTCTCCTTGTATCCCGGCTCCCCCAATTTAACCTGAAGAGATGCAGTGGAATAAAAACAATGAAATCAAACAGCCAAAGGGAATCTTCTGCACTTGCTTCCAACTATCAGACGTGAGATTTTTTTTTTTTTTTGAGACAACGTGAGATAAAATGTTAGCTATTACTGAATGAACAGAGTCTTCCATATAAGCAACGTAAAAAATGGCAAACACTGATCTTTACTAAAACTTCCCAAATGAAACTACCAAAGTGATATATTCTGAGAAGTCAATACATATTTAAGCAAAGAGAAGCGTGGGTGTATACTTCCGCCACCCAGGTTCCTTCTTCTTATATGCAATGCCATCTGGTTCCGCCAAGGCTGGTCAAACAAATAAGCGAAGATGAAAAAGGAGAAAACAAACCTTGTCCTCGTATTGATTATCCTCAGAATTTTCTCTCTGCGTTTTATTCCTCTCCTCATTATTCGCACGTGCCTGCAATTTAGCAGCCACAAACATTATTTATCATCTAAGATAGTATTTAGAAAAAAAATGGTTACCAAGCTTTAACACATGAATCAAGATAGATTCAAATTATTTGGAAACGTATGCTCGTCTGAACTTCAAAAACCACTCCATGAGAAGTTCGGCAAAAGAATCAGCTCTGTCTATCAGAAGCATCAGCTCTGTTGTACCTAAACACTTGATACAGCATTGCACCAGAAGCACATACTAAACCATCTAACGACTGGCCTATACTAAAATAACTTAAAGGCATACAGTGGCAATTATATATTCACAACATACGGTGGTGTTTGGAGATCGGAGATGTCTCAGGCTCAGTAACTCACATAGTCAGACTCACAGATATAGATTGATCTCCTTAAAGGCATGAAGAGCATACAGGAATACAATCAAGAAAGGATAGAATGACGAGCAGCTGTAAAGTACCTGTTGAATACGAGCACGCTTCCGGAAAATTTGTTCTTCATGGACAGCAACAGACTGAATGAAATGTTCCACGCGGTCCAATAAAACCTTTGTTGGAAAGAAAAGAAGATATATCAAGATTTTGGATAATTACCCAGATATTTTTTAAAAAAACATGTTACCAGTATATAAACATTTGCTGAATATCGGCTCAGTTTTGCCTTATGTCTATAAGTCATCATAGAACGGCCTTTATTTAATCTTTGTGGACACAGGACTTTTTTTTTTGAAATGGGACACAGGACTATTAGAACAACTAACAAAGTATTTTGTCCCAAGAAAAATGGGGCAGACTAGAGACAGGACAAAGAAGCCTGGGAACTACTCCCAATTGGCTTACAAGATCGAAACTGCTACGGCACAATTTCAATTGATTAAACATATTGGTGCTCCTTTGAGCTTCATGATGTCCAGAATATGGGACTATTGAAGCAAGAACCACACATTCAAGCTGGTAAAGAAGTTCAAATAACTATGCACCTGCATGTCTCTAGCTGAAACCAATAGGCAAAAAGCTAAATAAGGAACATTCAACAAGAAATGATGTATGATTCAAGATAAATGTGGTAATGAAGCTAAATAAAGAAAGAACTGTAACCAATTATACGAGCCAAGCACTGTAAAATGTGAAGCCAATGATTTGTTGCTTTTGCTAAAATACTTGTTTGTCATCCTACATTATAAACAGTTTCCTTTTCATAAAAAATGCTGTAAAAGGAAATGCCAATTGCTTCCATAATAGTTCATCCACGAATTTACAATAGAAAGTTCAATCCAATCTAAGTAACCTTAAGTAATTGTCCAGAAGCAAAACCATTTTGTTAATCCACTGAATCCTTACAATTATACTCCATAGAATAAAAAAATGGCAAACTCATGTAATTTGTATCATTCAGCTAACAAAATCTCAATATTCTGATAAAAATACATAGCATAATCATGCAGGGGGGGGGGGGGGGGGGGTGGTTTCCTTTCTAAGTTAGCTTTCCCTAAAAAGTAATTGTGATACAATATGAGAAAATCAATCATCACAATGAGTATTACATCTCAACTGAGAAATTTTACCTCGCCCCCATCAGTGAGGTAACCACCCATAGATGTGAACTCCGTCCTGTATATGCTCATCAGAAGAGTAATGGCACCCTACAGAATACAAGCAATTAATCACTTTAGAGTAATATACAATTACCTAATAAGAAAATAAATGAAGCCTGCTAAAATATAAAGACTCTTTAAGATCAACAAACCTCACGAATTTCCAGTGTAGGCATATGGGGCAGAAAGTCATTCCCAACAAAGAAACACATAAACACAAAATCATCCACAAGGCGTTCAAAGTTTGTCTTGAAGGGAGGATCAACAATTTCCAAATCCTTTGCCAGGTATTCCCGCAGCACCCAGATGTTCAGAAACTGTTAACATGATAATAGTTGCAGAGAGAATCAACATCAAGAGAAGAAGAGCTACAATCTACATACCTGATGTAAACCAAAAAAGAAGAAGACAGGTTGAACAAACAAAATATATTAGGACCATATAATGATGTATTTTGGAGTACCTGGTACTTCTTTTTATGAATAGGAGGTAGTTCCACAGCTTTATCAGCCGGACTAGGGCCTCTGCATTCAGCAGCCAAATGCCCAGGTTGACCGCACAAAAAACATTTTTCTTGATGCCCTGGCATGGAGATCACCTGTAAAGTCAGTTGAATTCTGTAGTTATGGAAATAGTCCTAATTTACCATAAAATCTGAACTTCCAGAATTCGGCAATAGTCAGATGTATAAAAACACCTCTTAGCAAGGAATTGTAAGGAGTTTTACCTCTCTTAAAATGGAGAAATGGATCTCATGAGTTGCCAGAGCAAGCATAATCAAATCAGCATCCTGGCAATGACGGTCAATGTGTAAAGCAGATTAAGAGCAAACATCACCAGCTACATTAAAAATTGCAATTAAACTTACCAGGCCGTATAAGACGTGACGTGTGTTTGGATCAAAACCCGGAAGATTGCGCTGCAGACGGATGTATGACATAATTTTATGCTCCCCTTCCCCAGGGACATTGGAATCAGATAAAATTACCTTAAAAGACACCAAACCAGATCTTAGTTAACATGCTACATCACTTGCACTGATACTAAATTTGCTAGACAACATAATAAATACCTTGACAGACTGCCATCCCAGTGTATGATTCAATCTCAATTGAATGTAGTACTGAAGTGCTGAAGATAGCACAAACATGAACTGTGTCCCGGGAGTTATGACATTTGAGTCGATTGCCTCTGACTTCACCTTCTCAGTCAGAGTCCTCCCTTCTTCCTCAAATTCCTTCCTCAGCCTATCTTCCTCAGCTGCCTGAACAAAGTAACATCATGTAAAACAGACTCCACTATCCACACCAGCAACACAACCACATGGGCCAAAACCTTACCGCATCAGTCGCGTCCTTGGCCGCCCGGAACCGCCTCGAACGCTGCTGGTTCATCTTCGCCCGTGGTGCAACACCATCTACACCATAAGCCAACACACTTGTTAATTGTTATCCAACCCCAAGTTCGTAAATTACAAGTAGCAGCACTGCAGCAAGTGACAGACCGATGGCCATGTATAGTAGCTTCCTGGGACGGACGAGACTGAAGAGGTGGTCGATGTAATCAAATATCGACTTAAACACCTCGTCGTAGGTGGTGGGCGCGGGCTGCAGGGAGAAACAATCCAGAATCGTGAGATAGAGAGCTGAGCTTAACATTAGCAGGGGTGGAATCGAGCCGGATCGAGACATACGCGGCCCTCGGGGTGGAAGCAGGGGTGGATGATGCCGTTCATGTCGAGGTAGAGGTTGTCGAACTCGCGGCCGTTGGGGTTGGGGCGGCGGAGGTCGACGGGAACGAAGGCGCCGGGCTCGAGCTCCACGGGCTCCTCCTCCTCCGCGTCGGAGACCGTCAGGGGGTAGCGGTCCGCCAGCCACCGGTAGAACGCCGGGACTCCCATCTCCGACCGACTTGTCCTGCCACCGGATCTCCTCCCTGTTCTCGCCCTCCCTCACGCGGGTCGGCGTCGCTTCTGGAAGCTTCTAGCGCGGCGGTAGCGTGCGGTGGTCGCTGCCTCCTCCCTGGTTCGATCTGGGGGCCGGAGAAGGGTGTGTGAGGCTGCGGGGAAGGAGGGCGATGGCCTCGCGCGTGCGTGCGTGTTGCGTTCTCGTGTTGGGCTTCAGCCGCCGCGGCTCGGTACCGGTAGCTGTGCGGCTTTTAGCCCGATCCGGGGGAAGGATGATGATGGATGGGCTGCAGTAACTACGACCTGCCAAATCTGCAAGGAGAGGACCGGAGGAGGGGGACGACCGTACGATGCGTATCTTCCACGGTCAGGATGGCAATGTGGCGCTGCCGCGTTGCTCCGTTGCTAGCTGCCGCAATGAGCAAGTCGTTGGTTACCCAACAAAAAAACATCTTAAGCCTGGAGAAACAAAATATCACACCCATTTTAGAAAAGATACCTTGTTAAGAAAAGTGGTACAGTACAAAAATTTCAGAAGATTTATCATCCAAACAGGAAAACAATTACGAGACTAGTATATTTTTTTTTGTGATTACACAGTACAACGTAGACACTCACAACGCACGCACACTCACTCACCCGTATGAATGCACATACGCAAACCCTACCCCTATGAGCATCTTCGAAGACTGAGCCGGTAAATCTTCGAGATTGATGAAGTCATCACTGGCGCCTTGCTGTCGACGGCCACGTCGCCTACCGTTGAAAGCACAAAGCCGTTAAATCCTAGAAAATTCGCTCCCACCGGGAGTTGAACCTAGGACCTCAAAGGTGTTACTCAAATGCCTTAACGTTAGGCCAAAACCCTTTTCACACGAGACTAGCATATGTTGTACTTTGTCTTAGGTCGAGCATTTTATGATGCTTAAATGGTCAATAAAGATGGCTTTCCCACTTCAAAACAAGTCATTTTCCTCAATTAGAGCGTCATGTGGAATCCAAAAGTAACTTCAATGATGCATTTGCCATGTCATATTGAACAAATGAATTGCAACAATTAGACCGGTCACAGTAACGAGCAAAACTAGTGTTGAATCACTCTCTCTCTTGTTTTAGCGTCAGTGATGTCCAATGCAGGGGTGGTTCTGAAACGAATTTCTCAGCTTTATAGACCATGTACAAGTCTCGGTGGAGAAAAAAAAAATATTAACAATGCCATACATTGCCTCAGCTCAGCACCAGCGCAACTCACGCATGCTCGAATCAAATGAGATGGCTCCATGTAACTTTTTGCCCTGATGCTGAACCATTGCATGTTATTTTAGACTCGGCATCGGAGTCAAGAGGTAAGAAAATATTCTTTTCAGTATCTCTTCTATCGTGGACAGATATTAGTCATTTGAGGTTGGTGAAAAATAAATTATACATCAAATGTTAGAGCTATGAGTCCACTTGGTTAAAACTACCAGGAGTACTTGCTAGGGCACCTTGCATTGATACAATCTAATTGATTCGAATGCTATCAGACGAAGGCTCACGACATAGGTAAATATGAACTCTAAATGTAAGGGAGAATGGCTTCACGTTGAATTAATTGCAAAAGGCCTCACATTGAATTAAAATCAAATAAATGAAATTATAGTTCACTTTTTAATTTTCTACAAGGAATCTAAGTGCCCTGCAGCCAAAAATAAAGCATCGTTCTTCCATGTCCAAACACTAAACACTGTTAATCGCGAAAAAGAAACACTAAACACTGTTCCCGGCGGGAAATGTAGTCCATTCTCAATGTAAAGCTTCCACAAAATCACGGCTCACGGCCCAAATATTTTTTTCAAAGGAACAACGAGTAACAGCCCATGTAGGCCTCAACAAAAGATAGAAAGGCCATGCGACAAACAAGGCCCAGGAAGGTTTCCCCGTTCATAACGCGTCGAGATCCGTCCATCCCATCCAACGTAAATTACAGCCGTCCGATGAAGCTCTAGGGTTTCACTCTCCCGTATAAAGTTCTTTCCCCAACCCCGCCTCCAAAACCTTAGCCGCGCGGACGCTCTACCTCTTCCTCCCCTCGCCGCCGCTGCCGCGTTCGCCTGCGAGCGACCGATCTGCCGCCGCTGCCGCCATGGTAACGTCCTGCTCCAGCCTCTCCATTGCTTCACGTTATGCGGTTTCCTCTTCTCTATTGCTGAACCCTTGCTGCTTTGCTCGCAGTCTCTCGTCGCCGGTGAGGACTTCCAGCACATCCTGCGTCTGCTGAACACCAACGTCGATGGGAAGCAGAAGATCATGTTCGCCATGACCTCCATCAAGGGTATTGGCCGCCGCTTCTCGAACATCGTCTGCAAGAAGGCCGACATCGACATGAACAAGAGGTGATTGCCTTCGTCTAATTACAAATATGGCCGGATCGCGCTGGTGGAGAGTACATGCGGGGCTGAGTTGTTCGTTTTGTTGGTGGGTGCGCAGGGCCGGTGAGCTGACGCCGGAGGAGCTGGAGCGGCTGATGACCGTTGTGGCCAACCCGCGCCAGTTCAAGGTGCCGGACTGGTTCCTCAACAGGAAGAAGGACTACAAGGACGGCAGGTTCTCGCAGGTCGTCTCCAACGCCCTCGACATGAAGCTCAGGGACGACCTTGAGAGGCTCAAGAAGATCAGGTCTGACTCTAGTTCTGTTTTTGGTCCCTGATTGCTAGTTGCTACTGCTACGATGATTGGATGAGAAATGATGATGTGTTAGATGACATTTGTGATTTAGTTCTCTCGGTGTGGATTGCTTAACTAGTAATAATCGTTTAACTGATTTATACATTGTGTAGCATAGTTCCTAAAACCATCTAGGTTGGCGATTTATTTTGTTGTACTTGAAAGGTGCGTAAGCTTAAATTCTGCCTTGTGATGGTAGTAAAATCAGCTCCCCTGCTGGCAATGCTATTTGGTTGCATAATTTTGGGTTCCTGACAACAGGTGATTCTGTAACCTTTTATATTTCTGATCTCACTTGGTGTACCAACTCAGGCTAGGATATGACAACTGTGGGTTTAATTGAGATGAAACAGGGATCCTTATATACCTTAGCCGTGGACCCCACTGCTATGTGCCAAAGTTGTCCATAACCATTGTGGTTGCCCTTAGTTGTTATCAATTACTCAAGTCTGATTAGAGTCGCTGAATAAGTTTTCACTCGTAGGACTTAACATTGCAACCTGATTTGATTTATTATCTAGTGTTGGGATCTCAACATTACCTGCAAACGCGATTCAGTTGTAACTGAGAGTGCCATGTTGATCACTAACATAGTCATCGTTATCTGTTGGACTATTGAAGCTTCAACATTCTTACGAATGTTACGAATGTTCTTTCGGTGTGTTTTCTTCTGCTCTGTTCATGTAATTCTTTGCTGCTGTCAATGTATCATGGTATCAGACCTATTTTTTTGGGATGTTTTTTTATCTTGCAGTTTCTATGTAGCAATCTGTCACTTTGAATGCTAACATCTATACATTCTCCAGGAACCACCGTGGTCTCCGTCACTACTGGGGCCTCCGTGTCCGTGGCCAGCACACCAAGACTACTGGCAGGAGGGGAAAGACCGTTGGTGTGTCCAAGAAGCGATAAGCTATATATCTACTCCACAAACCTTGGTCCTACTACTGTATTGGTTCATATCCAAACAGTCTTGATGAAGCGTTCCTGTTTAGACAGTTTCCTCAAATGATGTTTTGAGCTAGGATAATCTCTTGCAGTTATGGAACCTTGCTATATTGTATCCTGCATGTGTTTTGGATCTTTGGAGAGTAATTTTATTTTGATGAGACTGTTGCTGATTCCCTTTTCTTCTTAGTCATACTCCAGCAGTTTGTGCCTAAATCAGACTTTTGCATGCTTGTCATGTTTTATGTCTTGGTATCTCTTTCCTGTCACGCTCATATATAAGTTGTTTTTGTGTGTGTGTGTGTGTGTGTGGTGTCATACTTATATCCAATATATGTGCTGAATGTGTTGAATGGTGATGTTCGGAAAATAGTTGCTCTAACTTCACCAGATATAATTCCATGCCACTCGATGTTTTGTTCTGTTGAGGTAGCAACTATTTTAAGATGGTGATAATTATACGTTTGTTAATGTGTTCAAACGAGCTTAGAGTTGAAGTGAAATGTTGATGAGAAGCGACTTCTTGAAAATGTTACGTAATTAGCTACTCTCATCTTGGTAGCTGATTGACGAGGGAGCTGTGAACGACGAAGCACTTCTTGAAAATGTAACGTCGTGAACTAGTCCCGTATTGGTAGCCGATTTGCCGAGGAGCTGTGTGAAAAAGCACCAAAATTTTTACAGTTCGTAGTTTTGCTTCCAGCTCATGGAACGAACTCTTCTCTGTCAGTTTGACTCCTTGAAGGAAATGGGATTTGGGATATCGAAAGGCCAAACTGGCATCATGTCTTCAGTTTATTTTCGTCACATTTTTTTAGGACCATTTGAGTTTTGTTTGCGGCCATCTCGCCCCACTAATCCAGAAAGTGTTGATCGATCTCAACAGAAAGGAATGCATAGGGCTTTGTTTTACGCACAAGTGTAGTCCTCATCAACGTCCAGTCTCCCAATATAATTGTGCCTTATGCTAGCAAAGCTTTAGGCAGCTGGTAAGCAATGTATAGTCAACTCTCAACTTGCAAAGCCTAGACCTATTGATCTTGCAAACTACTAATAAACATTGTATATAATTGCTGTGATCAGTGATACAAACGACTAAATACAAGTCGCCGCATCAAAGTTAGAACTTTATACACTCCCTTTATGCTCAACGAACCTTCCTTTTGGGTGTGCGTTTTGCTCTAATGCAGCATGATGCTTTATCCATGAGGCCATGACACGGCAGTAATGATCGTTAGTGATCTATCTATCTTCTAAATTCAAAAGGAGCAAGGTGTGTTGGAGTCCAACAGGTGCCAATTTGCGTGACGCATCTTGCCTTTCTTGATGACGCAAGATTGCAAGATGTGGTGGTACATCATTACGAGCTTGCAGATGCGCGCGCGCCTGATTAGAATTCCGGGTGTTTTTTGATCTTTTTATTGATGAATGATATGGATCGACTGTTGCTAGCTGCTGGGGCATGTTTGTCTCGTTAAGCAGATGCATACATGGGCCAAACTCATCATCTTTTATCTTTACGAAACAAGATCCCCAAGTGTTTACGAGGCGCCGAACACAAGAACACACATTTTGAATTGGAAGAGCGGGTGAAATAGATTTTGAACTGAAAAAGGCAGGTGGAAAAAAAAAACCCAAACAATACCATCGTTTAACAATTAACATAAGGGGCCCCTTAACATAATGTAGAATTCTGGATTCTAAAACAAGAGGGGAAGGGTTACAAAAGTACATGGGCCCCCTTCCCATTAGTTGTGAGGAATTGAGAATGGGACGGAATGAGATGCAACAACTGAATCCAAGCAATTGGAATCATAGGTGGATCCAATTGCGAGCACCGTCGTCCTCCTGGCGTCATCGCCCAGTCCCCTTTGGCACCAAATTCTCCCATATCTTCGTTCCCCAGGCACACACACATTCCATTCCATGACTCGCATGCGTTTCCCCTATAAAAGCCATGGAGATCCTTGGCAAGAATGGCACCAGCGCACGGTCTCATTCTTCGGCGGATTCGTCTCTCCACTCCGGCTGCTGGCTGCGTGTAAGGCGCCTCACACTCCCCTTCTTCTTCTGGTAATTGAACTATACATTTTCTTTTGTCCTTGTGCGCACATGACCGATATATTTGAACAAGTTTGGAGTTGAGAAGATGGTAGTATTGGAGACTTGGAGTGCTAGTATTGGCGTTACATGACTAGGACGAGCCTCCGATTTTATTTTCCTCATGCATATTATTATCGCTGTTTATTTTGTGTTCACTTTGATACACTAGCGCATCGTCACATCTTGTGATCCGCATGTATTGGCAAAAAAAAATATTTTTTTCTTCGCATTCTGATGCACCATGGTCATGATACAATCAGCTTGTTCGGTAGGCTGAATCGCAACTGTTGTATTATAGCGGCTGCTGAAGAAATAACTGCGAACACGGTAGCGGATGACTAAGAAATAACTGGAACATTGTAGCAGCTGAATCGCAGCTGCTGCAATGCAGCCAGCCGGACAAGCTGAATAGTACATCATATCTTGTAAGACGTAAATTTTAATTTGTTTTCGATGCAATATGTGAATCATATGGTCTAAAAAAGTACAACCATTGATTTAATTAGCTATCACCTTGCAGAATCTTATTGTTCGTGGTCCATTTTCTACAAGATGTGGTTTCCGCATGTCACCTAATTAGTAGTACTTTGCTCAATAATTCTGAGCTTTCGTCTATCTAATAATCAGAAGTCTAAACAGGGCACATCACCTTATTCTTCAGCCACCTTCCAAGATCATGCTTGCGTCTCATTGATTTACTTCAACATAAAATAATGCCATGTATCCTAGCTCTTTTTTAAAGGATAAGCAGCACAGCAGCAGCAACAGAGGCAGAAAAATTCATCCGATTTTACATCTGAATTAGGGTGCTTATTTCAACATTCTAAGATATTTACAAATAACAAAGAAACATCGCTGTTGATGCTTAGGCATTCTAATTGGAGTCTCAACTCTCAACTTGTTCAACTTTCGAACCATCTAACTGGTAACGCGCATGATTTTGCTGGCAAAATTTTGCTATCTACACTACGCAAGTATCCGACTCTTTCTCGAACACGCAAGTATCCAATTCTTGAGAGCAAAACTACACGACTACCTTTTCTTCTTGATTGGTTACCACTTATGCGAATATGCTCTCAGATTGGTGGAACTAATCACCGAATGCTATGTCACGATCTTATCCTAAAACTAAGGTCAGCAAGCTCGCATAGTACTACCATTTTAATAAGTTTATTTATTAAATATTGAGTCTGCACTGCGTAACTGACTTCTCGTGACCTCGTTATTTGGCCTATATGGGCACATGCTCCACATGCTGCTCTGCTACACACCTATATGCCGTGTATAATGTTGTGTCTTAACATAAGGCTTCACTCACAGGGTCAAAGCAGACTTTCGAATCCGCAAGAACTTTGATATGTTCATATTCAAACTAATTAGTACTGTGTACTAACAAATGCATGCAAAGCTGAATTCCTAAATAAATCCAGAGAGTGTCATTGCCGAGTCAGCCATGTGCTTCCCAGAATTGCTGATCGTTGGTGGTATTTCTGGAACTTCACAGAACACAGATGATGGCTTGTGTCAGTGACGGTAATAATCAAGCTAGTTTGGTTGCATAAGCGATCGTATTCAAATACGAAGCGGCAAAACCGTGAACCTGAATGTCAAGAAGGATAGCTGCTTATATTTGTTTTAAATTATTATTATTATTATTATTATTATTATTATTATTATTATTATAAGGCGTCGTAACTCTAACGTTCTATATGATAACTTTTAGAAAAGTCTTTATGTTCTTTATTTCTTAAAATAATCATCTGCTTTAGTCGCCATCAGCAAATGAGCAATTCATCAGTCGGCATGTTATACAACACAAAATCTGCAAGCTGTAAATCAATACAGGCCCAGCCCCGTACAACTGTCCTCTCCTTTCTCTGGTTTTGTGGCTGAAATGATGGACGTTTTTCTGCACAGACAAGCAATGCGGTCCTCTGTCCTGTTCCTGCAGCTGAATTTTAATTAGATCCACGTGGGAGATCAGTTACTAACACAGTTTATCTCAGTTAGGATAAAGATACTGTTGGTGTTAGGTATAGTACCTTTTTGAGGAACAGATATTTTTAGTTCCCAATAATCGATTTCCTGGATTTTTAGGTAAATATTTCAATTACAAAAAACACGTCATTTGTGTTGCAGGGCGTGATTCATGAACGCGAGTTTGTCACTGTTGTATCTAACGACAGCTTGCACCAACCTTTTTTTAAACCAAACCTAAACTCCACCGAGGGATGCGGGAGGCATGGTGCTATATATAGTACTCGCCACTACCCTCGAACTCCTACATAGTCTCAGTGCACCTCCTCTGATCCTCTCCTTAGCAATATTTACTTTTTTGATTGGGAAGACAAAACTAAACTATCCTTGGATTCGTGTACAGGTTTGATCTATAACTCTTGTGATTAGCTTTATTGGATAGCTGCTAACCCCGTAGCGACTCTTCATTTGCTCAGTTGCAGTTCTGAAGGGGCATTTCGTCGAACAAGATGAATGCGTTGGCAGCAACCAGCAGGAACTTCAAGCAGGCAGCTAAGCTGCTGGCTCTGGACTCCAAGCTGGAGAAGAGCTTGCTCATCCCATTCAGGGAGATAAAGGTGATGAACCCACCACCATTTTTGGGATCTGGCAAGCTTTTTTCTGCTGTTTCGCTTGGTTAGTGTAGTTCCCCTGTTCAGGATGAATACGACAAAAAGGCTTCAAACTATCCTCGCTGTTTTGCAGAAGCTACACTGTTCGCAGTTATTTCTTCAGCAGCAGCTACAGTGATCGTAGTTATTTTTTTGCAGCCGCAGCTGCAGCCTGCCGAACAGGATGTATATTTTTTGAAATGGAATATTGAAGAAAATACTTAGCTTTTCAGGTTCAGTGGTTTACAGGATTCTTCTGCCTTTTTTTAGCCTGTTCGTTTCGCTGCAGCTGCGGCTGCGGCTGCAGAAAAATAACTGCGAACACTGTAGCTGCTGCTGAAGAAATAACTGCGAACACTGTAGCTGCTGCAAAGCAGCGCTGCTGCAAAGCAGCGAGACGAACATGCTGCAGCTTGTTACTCTGAAACTGCATGTTCAATTGAGTGACAGGCAGTTTGTGGTTGCAGGTTGAATGTACAATTCCTAAAGACGATGGGACTTTAGCGTCCTATGTTGGTTTTAGGGTTCAACATGACAATGCTAGGGGCCCTATGAAGGGTGGAATCAGATACCACCATGAGGTGAGCAAATTTGTTGCTTGGTTCTTATGTTCTCCGTAACACAAGTAGTCAGCATTAGATTCTTGCAACACTTTTGCCGACTTGAAATGGTCCTTAAGCATAAATCTTGTTTCTTTAGGAATCATCTGTATGCATCATAGTTATCCCTTGTTCTTGTTAATTTTGCCATATCCACCTGAAGCATATTGGAAAGCGAAAACCAGGAACAGCTCGCAATATCATTCTAAGCTACATGGAGTCAAGTTTTGAATCTTTTTCTGTAAAACATATGGCCATCTATATATATGGAGTCACATTCTGAATCTATTTATGTAAAATATCCCATCATCTGTAAAATACCTGAGCTATATGGAATCACTTTCTGAATCTATTTCTGTAAAATATATCTTGTCATATGCATATATGTTTTCTCCTGATTTTAGACTGTTTTGAAAAAGTCGCCCGCAAAACCAGATCATGCATGATCAGATCAAGTCCTGACCTTTACTTACAGGTTGATCCTGATGAGGTCAATGCCTTGGCACAATTAATGACATGGAAGACAGCTGTGGCCAACATACCATATGGAGGCGCTAAAGGTGGAATAGGATGCACTCCTGGAGAGCTGAGCATCTCTGAGCTTGAGCGATTAACCCGTGTATTTACTCAGAAAATCCATGACTTAATTGGCATCCATACTGATGTTCCGGCTCCGGATATGGGCACTAACTCACAGGTCATTTTCCTTTTTATACTCCTCCAAGATATAATTTTTGAGATACTATTCTTCCAAGATTCACAAAGGAGTTCAATGGTAATGTCATCCGTATATGATTATTGATAGTGCTCATTTTGTGTGTTTCATTTACGTAGACAATGGCATGGATACTTGATGAGTACTCAAAATTCCATGGGCATTCACCTGCGGTGGTAACAGGAAAGCCTATTGTAAGTATCTGTCCTCCACTATTTATCATGGACGCGTACTGACAATGATCATTCTAGATGAAAAATTGTAAGATAACATGGGTATCTCCACAAGATGTGGATATTTTTATAATTGCAATCGTGCGGATTGATTGCAGCTATATCGTGTTGACATGTAGAGAATGATTATTTGGACAGAAGCAGCCGATTTTATTTTTCAGAAAATACTGATTTTATTTTCTCGACACCTTACAAACGTTCTCAATACAGGACCTTGGAGGATCTCTGGGAAGAGATGCAGCTACTGGAAGGGGAGTTCTGTTTGCCACTGAAGCCTTGCTGGCAGAGCATGGCAAAGGAATTGCAGGCCAGCGTTTCGTTATACAGGTAAATGGTGTGTAGATTAAGCCATTTTGAACTTCAGAAGCCATTATGAAACTAATGAAGAATAAGTGATTACATGATCTGTGTTTTTAACTCTATGGCTACTGGAACAAATTCATGGAATAAGGCTAAGTCCTGTCTGTTTGACCTTTTATTGCATTAAAAGGCAGGCACAGATAGGCATTTCATCTGCAAAGATTGTGTTTCACAAATGAGTAATGGGTGCCTTGCTTTGCCTCTTTCTAGGGATTCGGTAATGTTGGCTCTTGGGCAGCTCAATTGATCACTGAAGCAGGTGGTAAGGTGATTGCTATCAGTGATGTCACAGGCGCTGTCAAAAACATCAACGGCCTTGACATTTCCAAGTTAGTGAACCACGTGGCAGAGAACCGCGGGATCAAAGGCTTCAACGGAGGAGATGCAATTGATCCAAACTCACTGCTCACCGAAGAATGCGACGTCCTCATCCCGGCAGCCCTTGGGGGAGTCATAAACAGGTATTTGTTCTGACTGGGTCTATGTGTTCAGCAATAACCTAGCTGTTCCTGTGACGCCAAAACTGAATGCTGATGAAATGTTTTTAACCATAATTTTCCTTTCAGGGACAATGCTAATGACATAAAAGCAAAATACATCATTGAGGCTGCCAATCATCCCACAGACCCGGAGGCAGACGAGGCAAGTCATATCCTGATTCAGACAAACTGTCAGTTAAAAAAAAATGTACTAGTGCCTCAGATGTTTTCTTATTCTTCCCTGGATTTCACCTGCAGATCCTGTCAAAGAAAGGCGTTCTCATCTTGCCTGACATACTCGCCAACTCCGGTGGTGTCACAGTGAGCTACTTCGAGTGGGTTCAGGTCAGTACCTTACCCCAGAATTCCTATCATGTCCTCCACACGGCCTTTCACAATGCTCTTGTGCACTGTTCATAGCAATGTAAATCCATTGGCGCGTAACGGTGTTGTTGTGCTTTGGTTGTTCAGAACATCCAGGGGTTCATGTGGGACGAGGAGAAGGTGAACGCGGAGCTGCGGACATACATGATGCGCGCGTTCAAGGACGTGAAGGAGATGTGCCGGACCCACAACTGCGACCTCCGCATGGGCGCGTTCACCCTCGGCGTCAACCGCGTCGCGCGCGCCACCGTCCTCAGGGGATGGGAAGCATAATCTGATGTCGCACAATGCCATGTCTCTCTTGTGTCTCCTCTGCTGTGTTTTTCTTGAGCTCAAGATTTAGTTTTCTTCGAGGGGAAAAACCATCAGTTAATAACTCCACGAAGTGTGTCTTCGTGGAGATCAGTTGAGGAAGAAAAGGAACAGTAACAATAATTCTGTAATTCGTAGCTGAAATTGTTGCTGCTCTGCAAGCAGCGATGTGATTTACTGATTTGGTTTCGTCGCAACTTTGGATTTTGCACTCATGTGAGTGATCGAATAATCCCATACATGCCGTTATTAACCTTGAATTCTTCGGAATACATCTCGTGAATCTTGATGATCACTTGACCAGAGGGTCAGTGGAGATGAAGCTGTACATAACCATGTCCCTGAGTCTGCCCTTGACCACGCAGTAGCTCCGCAGCACGGCCTCCCTTGTGAACCCGGCCTTCTCGAGCGCGCGCTGCGACGCCGCGTTGTCGACGTCGACGAGCGCCTCGACGCGCTCCACGCCGTCCAGATCGCCGAACACCGCGGCGACCGCGCGCTTCGGCGCCGCCGTGGCCACGCCCTTGCCCCAGTGCGCGCGGGCCAGGACGACGCAGAGCTCGGCGCGGCACCGGTCGTCCGTCGGCGTCACGGACACAGCGCCGACGACGGCGCCGCCGAGGCAGACGGCGCGGAACCACGGGTGCGGCAGCACCGTGTCCCGCAGGAACGCGAGCAGGGCATCCCGCGACGTGTAGGGGCCCCACGTCATGAAGGCCGTGACGACGGGGTCTGACGCCCACGCCATCATCGCGTCGAGGTCGGCGAGGACAAACGGCCGGAGCGTCACCGTGTCCATGGATGTGGACTCCGGCATGGGAAGCACGTCGTGGTCCATCTTCTGGGCTCTTGTCTTTGATTTAGGAATGATTTTGGCCAGACTAAGGAAAAGGGTGTCGCAACATCAGATAAGCGTGACGCTGCTGGGAAATTAATCAAGATGAACATTAGCGTGACGTGTGCTTTGGGAGTGCGAAAAAATTAGGTGAAAAGAGTGACGAAAACGGTGACCAAGATAAGACTGCTACCGAGCTGCTTGTCCTAGTCACTCACGTATGGTATCACGTTGAATCACGTGTCCTCTCCTCGAGAAGATTTTCCTTTTAACAATTGGCAAAGCAGGTGTCCTACGCCTACCAGTACCAAGAGCATGCCGGCACGGGGCACCGACCTGATTGTTGTGTTTGGTCCAGAAACGGCACGGTTCCAGTGTCAGCATCTTCCTGCAAATATAGCTACGCCAATGGAGCACGCAACTCGAAGATTCACACACGAAAATAGAAAATTTCAGCGAGATACTCTTGCATCCGATTCAATACAGATTGCACAGAACACAAGCGGTTCAACGAAAAGATGACACCGACCGAGTCATGATCCGTTCTTCACTTCAGGAGTTCAGCTGAGAACAGAGGAATGAATGGATCATTCGGGGAGAGGATCGGAGGAGATGAAGCTGTACATGACCATGTCCCTGGCGCGGCCCTTGTGCCAGTAGTGCCGCCGCAGCACACCCTCGCGTCGTAGCCCGGCCTTCTCCGCCACGCGCTGCGACGCCGGGTTGTCCACGTCCACGAGCGCCTCGACGCGCTCCAGCCCGTCCACCTCCGCGAACACGGCCCGCAGCGCGCGCCGCACGGCCGCCGTCGCGACGCCCTTGCCCCAGTGCGCGCGGGCCAGCACGTAGCCGAGCTCCCCGCGGCACCGCTCCGCCGTGGGCGCCACGGACACCGCGCCGACGGGGCGGCTCTCCCCGGCGAGGCAGATGGCGCGGAACCACGGGTGCGGGAGCACGGTGTCGCGCAGGTACGCGAGCAGGGGATCCGTGGACGCGTAGGGCTCCCAGCGGCAGAAGGCGGCCACCTGCGGGTCGGACGCCCACGCCATCATGGCGTCGACGTCGGAGAGCTCGAAGCGGCGGAGTGTCACCTCCGCCATGGGCGCTGAGTCGGTGCGGTGACCAGTCGTGGTTGGGTTGCTCTTGGTCTGAGGTTCTGAGAAAGAATGGTCTTATGGTCATCGCTGATAAGAAAAGGGCACTGACAAGCGACAACACGTGTCTGTATGATGCACGGGCTGCCTGCCTGCGAGAAAACATCACAGCTCACCACGCATTCGCGTTGTACTTTTGTCTGAAAAATCATAGTAGAAGATTCAACAGAGATGCTGATGTGATTCGCAACAATTTTGCACCAACTTCTAGTTTAGATACATGCGCGTATGACGTATGAATCACTCGACCAGCAGGTCGGTATTGATGAAGCTGAACATGACCATGTCCTGTTATCCTTCACGGCGCCCTTGATGAAGACGCACTTCCGCAGCACGGCCTCCCGCGTGAAACGCCTTCTCCAGCACAAGTCGACGAGCGCCTGGACGTGCTCCTGCCCGTTCATCTCGCCGAATACCGTCGCCACCATCCGCTTCACGGTCGCCGTTGCCACACTCTTGCCCCAGTGCGCCCGCGTTTGCACAAACCCCTGCCACACTCTTGCCCCAGTGCGGCCGCGATTGCACAAACCCCTGCCACACCATGCCGACGACGCAGTCATCACCGGGGCGGATCCAGCGCGGGGGAGGGGGGGGGGGGGGGGGGGGGGGGGTGGCGCTGGGGGGGGCTCCAGCCCACTGGCCTGGTCCTCCATTGATATGAACACAAGAAACATGGGAGAAGTAGAGGGAGAGAAAGAAGAATTGGGGGGGGGGCGCTGGAGGAAGAAGAGAAGAGCCCATCTCTTTCCGGCAGCGAGGCAGATGGTGCGGTGTGGTCCCGCGCGATGTCGTGGATGTAGGCGAGCATGGGCTCCATGGATTGTAAGCGTCTCGGTGGCAGAGGGCCACATGCGGATCCGACATCCAAGCCATCATGGTGTCCACGCCGGAGAGCTCGAACCGCCAGAGCGTGCCCTCCAGTGAGTTGGTAATTCCACCACAAGAATTTGCCAAGTGGGAGATGGAAGAAACAAGAGCGTGCACAGATACAAAGAAGTAAATTGTCAACCGAATATGACTTGTCGGTTTTCGGCAGTCTAACACTTTAGAACAATACAATTTTCAATGATCAATGCACATGGCATAATTTACAGGATGAAATATCCAAGCAACACTATTTGGATAGTATCCGGAGCAAACGTTGAACTTGAGCCCATGAGTCCCAACCGAATGTGATGACGCAGAAGAATCATACGGATTGAATTCATAAACCATGGTGGAAGCTCTAGAACCTCAGCTATGATGAACAATATGTCAAGACAAACATAAAAAGTTGTTATTTTGGGATTAGCATGTTTTCATCAGAGTAAGGAATGGTGGGTGCTGGACTGGCCTTCAAACCAAGCCATGCAATATTCAATATTTAGAAAATAATGCTTTGGAGACATTTGATACGTGGCATGACATTGTTGTCTGATGGCATAGATGTGGCTTGACTGTAGGCTATAGCCGTGCAAGCTACTAGAGGTGTCACAGGAAACCACATGATTGAGTCGCATGTCTCGTCCATCTGGAGCCCCCAATAAGTAGCAAAACTCTTAATAGCATAAATAAAGAGCTGAACATTGCATTTTAATTGCACATATGCTTCTGAGCACATATTCACAAGGGAGAATCGGTCCCAAAACAAGAATGTATACGACAAAATTTGACCAAACAACATACAATTGCAAAAATCTGACTTAATCTTAATTAGGCAATCCAAATGCTCACTGGACACAATAATGGAAAAAACTGACTTAACCTTAATTAGGCACTTCAAATTTACAAGCTCCTTATTCTTTTCACTCCCTACAAAAAGCCCATCTAGTCCAAATCTCAAGTACAGTTTATCTATAGTATCATATCTGAATTTTAGTGTGGTTGTCCTAAACTAGAGAGCATTGCAATGCAGAAATGAAAAACAAACATGATCTATCTTCATACAAATCAATGTTGTTAAACAGGTGGCATGCAGGCGTGACATTCATCTGCACTCATCTAGGCAACCGCAACACCCGAGCGCTATTAGTCGGAGCAACTGATGGTGAGCCTGTGTACTTATGTTATAACATTCTTATTTTGTTCTTATACAAAATATATGTACATTATTAAAAATATTAACCTAATAATGGATTTATTATGATCAACAAGTTCAATAATATATTGTGAAGTATTATATCACTTAGAGGGTGCATGGAACTAGGGAGTAGAAATTCAAATCCACAATATCAAAACCAAATTAGTTGTTCTAGTAAGAAAGATATGAAAGTAACTATTGTTGCTCTCATATATTCTATGTAGGTCCTAAAAATATATTTTCCCTAGAAACATCTTTAGAAGCAAGCCTTTCTATTACCTTGCTACATTAAGTTTCTCTTTAAAATAATGATTTTAGATGTGATAACTGATAATCATAATATTCCAACATACATACTTTATATATTGTTCTAATGACTACATAAATATTTTTAATGATAAATCAAGGAAACTAAAGGTTACACTTATATGTTTTAGTTATGGACTCTCAATAGTAACTCTATTGACGTATGCAGTAATGTTCATATTTAGAACTAATGTTCAATCTATGATAGGTTTCTCGCAAAAAAAAAAGCTTATAGATTGGATAAGTAAAATTAGAGCTCTACGAAAGGTTAGCTTGCGAGAAGTCTAGAGCAAGTAGTGAAGTAGATAAATTGTGGTTTTTCTTTCGAGCAAGGATATATTATGGTTTTCATATGTAAGACAGACACATTTAGTTGGAGGAGACACACATTTAATTGATCGAAAGTCTATCACACACATTTAGCTGGAGACACTTACACACACATATACCTAGGCAGGCCTGTACACACAAAAAAGAAATGTTCATAATTTTTGAGTAAAAGTATTTATTTATTGACTCGATGTCCAGTTTGTTTTCTAAGTTTTGGGACCGTTTGTGCAAATCAGACTTATATATTTTTGGATACGGCCGCCATAAGTAGCTGCCCATAGAAAGTAAGCACAAGGTTAAAAGCCTAACACCAAGAGCTACTGAAAACTTGACAGGAACGGCGATGTCTTGAGTAGCAAGCTTGCCACAATAGTTTACATGCTGACACTTCTGCGCAATGTTTTGTCGCACACATGTAACAGTGAATCCATCACTCGCCCAACGGGTCGGTGTCGATGAAGCTGAACATGACCATGTCCTTCACGGCGCCCTCGATGACGCCGTACTGCCGCAGCACGGCCTCCCGTGTGAAGCCGGCCTTCTCCAGCAGACCAGCACGCGCTGCGACGCCTGGTTCGCCACGTCCACCAGCGCCTCGACGCGTTCCAGCCCCTTCACCTCGCCGTGACCACCGTCCGCTTCACGGCCGCCGTCGCCACGCCCTTGCCCCAGTGCGCCCGCGCCAGCAGGTAACTCAGCTCGGTGCTGCACGGGTCCCTCGTCGACGTCACGTACACCACGCCGACGGCCCGGTCGTTGCCAGTGAGGTAGATGGCGCCGCGGGACCACGGGTGCGGGAGCACGAAGTTACGGATGTAGGGGAGCAGGGGCTCTTGTAGGCTTGTCTAGAAGGTCCGACGCCCAGTCCGTCATGGCGGAGAGTTCGAACCGCCGGAGCATGACCTCCGCGACGCGGCTCGAAGCATAGATGCCGAGCGCAACGCGCCCAGCGGCGGGCTGGAGGTCAAGGGCGCCCTCGCGGTCGCGACCCGGCAGTTCCTCGTCCTCCTCGACGTCCTACTGATGTCGTTGCTACTACCTCGTACACGACGCCACGAACGAGTCGCTCGACATGGTCCCGTACGTGCCGGACCACCTCAATGCCGCCGTCCCGGTAGAGACACCGCCGACGGCCACGAGCTGGCGATCATGGCGCAAAAGTTCGGGCCTGGAAAAGCTGACCGGTAACGTCTCTGCGTGTGCACTCCGGTGAGGATGAAGGCGCTACGCTTCCCTGAGCTTCGTCAGCCCTCCTCCGGTTGACGAGATTTTCTCGCCAGGACGCATGGCGTTCTGGGTAAAGGCCTCGTGTATTGCGACCTGCTCCGTCGCAGCCACTACGACCTTGTATGTTTGTCTGTAGAAGCAAACATTAACTCCACTCTGAAGCAATTCAACAGGACTCCACAATATCACGACTGACGCAATGCGACTCCAGCATTACGACTCCTTTGTTCCCTATATGCCTCAGAAAAACCAGTGAACCACAAAACTACATGTACCAAGCATTAACAGATGAGGGAAAAGACAATTTGGGAATCAGAAGAACAACTAAAGATAAGACCAAGCAAACTGGTTGGATGTCAGTACTTAGAAACCAATTGTCCTTAACAGACAACATTAAAAATTTAGGCATTATTCTTTCTGGTCTTTCTTATAATTGAGGGAATTACAGCTCAACGGGCTCCCTAAATCCCAATCCCACACAATGCTCAATAGCATATGAAAGTAGTAGCATCTCAAGGACTAGAGCTACACCGGGATGGATTTAGGCGACAACTCCCAAATACTGGCTAAGTTACTTGAGATGAAGGGCCGTGTGAGGAAGAAGGATGGAAATAGAGAAGTAAACCGTCAACCAAATATGATTTTTTAGTCTTCAACAACCTAATACTTCGAGAAGATTACAATTCTCAACAGACAATGGACATGAATATGCACACGACTCGACAACTTCAGTACGTACATGAGCTCTTTTATTATAAACAATCGATGATGAGTGTGTACGTATGGTGTGACATTCATATTTTGTTCTCATATACAATATATACACGGTACCATCACAAAAACATTAACCTAACAATACATTTTTTATGATCAACAAGTTCAATAACATATTGTGAATCATTATATCACTTAGACGGTTCATGAAACTAGGGAGTAGAAATTCACATCCATGATAGAAAAAAAAATCAAATTAGTTGTTCTAGGAAACAAGATATGAAAGTGACTATTGTTGCTCTCATATATTCTATATAGGTCCAAAAAATATCTTTTCCCAAGAAACATCTTTAGAAGCAGCCTTTCCATTACCTTGCTATATCAGTTTTCATTTTAGGATAACGGTTTTAGATGTGATAGTCATAACATTCCAACATGCATACTTTATACATTAGCATAAATATTTTTTTTAATGATAAATCAAGAAAATTAATAAAGATGTGAAAGATAGTTAAGGCTACCCTTATATGGTAGAGTTATAGACTCTTATGGGTAACTCTATTGACGTCTGCAGTAATGTTCATATTTAGAACTAATGTTGTTCAAGCTATGAATGTAAACTGATAGATTGGATAATTAAAGTGTAGAGTTCTACAAATGGTTAACTAGTGTGAAGTCTAGATCAAGGTGAAGTAGATAGATTAGTTGGAGGAGACACTTACCCACGCATATACCAAGTAAGTACACATAAAAAGTTGTTCCTTATCTTTGAAGAGCTTTTCTATGGTGTTTGGAAGGAACCTGCGGTTCCTCCCCAAGCGATTATTGCCAGCCGTTGATTTAATATGCTCATTAAACAGCCGGTTTAACTTAAACATGGTCAGTTCAGTAATTTTGCACGACTACATCGTCTGCCCCCGATACTCCGAAATGAACGGTTACGCCACAGACCGGAAACGCTGCCGTTCCCCATCGCCGACGAACAATTGCGTGCGCATGCACTGCTGTTCTCCCGGTCGCCGCCGTCGTGTGCACCCGCTTCCGTCATCCCACGCTCCAATACGCTGTTGTTCCCTCGTCGCCGTCGAGTCCGCCCACCTTCATCCGGAGATTGCTCCTCGTCCCTGACCAGGATTGGAATCACTTGGAATGGATAGAGAGAACAAACGGTCAATTCGTTGGGCTGATCCACAGGATTTCTTTGCAAACGTTTTCGTCAACATAATCACAGTGGTTAGAGCTGAAGCTGCTATCATCGCGAGTGCTTGGGGGCCTTGGCCGCTCTCATCGTCGTCCTTAGTTCAGTTGAAACTGGCCATCCTCATCGTCGACCTTAGTTCAATTGAAGTCCTCGTCGAAGAACATTGTCTATGCAGTAGTGATCTGAACCCATGGACGTTCGATCCTGGATGCCTGATTCATGATGTGCAAGTACAGAATTACCCTTTGTCCAATTCGAAAAAGAGGAAAAAATTAGTACCGGGCCCATCGATTTTCGGTACCGGTCCACAACTTGGAGTTCCTTTGAGGTGATTCCTCTCTATTTTCTACCGTTAGATCTGCCCAAATGAATGGTTGATATTATTTCCAAGCACCATAAAATTTCTCATCTTTGAATAGAGAATCGAGCTCATTTTTAGATGCGGCCCACCCGCCAATAGAAAATAAGCACACCATGGAGGCATGGAGCTGTGTTTTCCTAAAAGAAAAAACCCATGGAGCTGCTGAAAACTTCACACGGACGGCGATGTAGATTGAGTATAAGTGTACAACTATTGTTCACACACGCTGACACAGTGACACTTCTGCGCAATATTTTGTCGAACACATGTACTAGTGAATCCATCACTCGACCAACGGGTCGGTGTCGATGAAGCTGAACATGACCATGTCCTTCACGACACCCTCGACGACACCGTACTTCCGCAGCACGGCCTCCCGCGTGAACCCGGCCTTCTCCAACACGCGCTGCGACGCCCGGTTCGCTACTTCGACCAACGCCTCCACGCGCTCCAGACCCTTCATCTCGCCGAATACCGTGGCCACCGTCCGCATTACAGCCGCCGTCGCCACGCCCTTGCCCCAGTGCGCCCGCGCCAGCAAGTAACTCAGCTCGGCGCGGCACGGGTCCCGTGTCAGCGTCACGTACACCGCGCCGATGGGCCGGTCGTCGCCGGCGAGGCAGATGGCGCGGAACCACGGGTGCGGGAGCACGAAGTCGCGGATGAAGGGGAGCAGGGGCTCCGTGGGCTTGTCCAGCAGGTCCGACGCCCAGTCCGTCATGGAGTCGACG
The DNA here is from genome assembly GCA_007726485.1 of Eragrostis curvula. NCBI lineage: Eukaryota > Viridiplantae > Streptophyta > Magnoliopsida > Poales > Poaceae > Eragrostis > Eragrostis curvula. The sequence continues at coordinate 5,287,849 of CM017443.1, forward strand.
TCGGAGAGCTCGAACTGCCGGAGCTTGACCTCCGCGGCGCGCGGCGCTTCTTGGCTGCTCTGCTCCATCGTAACCGGCCTCTGGCGTCTCGATGCAGCAGCTGACCCGTGTTTTGAGGATCGTGTATGCATGTTGGACTCTATGTATTCTACTTCTCCGATTCTCTCAGGATTAGTTCCTTGCTAGGAACGTTTGCTCGTCGTAGGTATCGTGCCACATGTCTTTCGTAAGGAATATTCCGTTTCGAATGGGGGAAAACATGTATTTAGAGTCCAAAAAAGAGTGAATCGAGACTTCCGGGAAGTGTTCGATCGCCCTTGTGCCTGTTTGTGTTACGTTAAAGAGATTCCGGTAGTTTCCATGTAGGTTCATGGTTGCGGCGACCACGCAAGTCAGGCCGCGAGACGTCATCTAGCCAACCTTACCTGGACACGATGGGGAAGAAAAAATTGTAACAGAACTGGACAGCGGTGGTGTTCGTTTCTAATGGCCAAGGCAAAGTGTGAAAGGATCGCACAACGGTGACGTTCATGTCTGACGAGTGCTAATTGGTGAGGTGTCGATGGAGCTTTGGTGTGGATGAGTGCGAGGAGGCCGCCAGCTGACCAGAGGCAAGACCTTCCAGTATAACGGCCGCAGCTGCAAAGCCTCGAGGAGCAAACTGACCATCATCGAACATGAGATGAGGAGAATTTTGACAGAGCTAACTGCACAAGGGAGATAACCAAATATAAAAACTATTGTAAATAAAAATTTGCTGCCGTAGTTGACACGCTTGCGTAATTTGTCGTCGCACATTTGTACTGGTGCATCCATCACTCGACCAACGGGTCAGTGTTAATGAAGCTGAACATGACCATATCCTTCACGGCGCCCTTGACGACGGTGTACTTCCGCAGCACGGCCTCCCGCGTGAACCCGGCCTTCTCCAGCACGCGCTGCGACGCCGGGTTCGCGACGTCGACGAGCGCCTCGATGCGCTCCAGCTTCTCCACCTCGTCGAACACCGTGGCCACCGCCCGCTTCACGGCCGCCGTCGCCACACCCTTGCCCCAGTGCGCGCGCGCCAGCACGTACCCCAGCTCTGCGCGTCGCGGGTCACCCGTGGGCCTCAACGCCACCGCGCCGACGGGGCGGTTCTCGCCGGCGAGGCAGATGGCGCGGTACCACGGGTGCGGGAGCACGGTGTTGCGCAGGAACTCGAGCAGCTGTTCCGTGGACTCGTAGGGATCCCAGCGACAGCAGGCGGCGACTTGCGGGTCCGACGCCCATGCCATCATGGCGTCGACATCGGAGAGCTCGAACCGCCGAAGCGTGACCTCCACGGCGCGCGGCGATTCTTTGTTGCTCTGGTCCATTCTGAGCTGGTTCCTCTGGTGAGATGTTTCGATGCAGCGGTGCAGTTACTGGCCTGTGTTTTTAGACTGACTCCAACAAGGCAGCGCAAACGAGTCACGCAGAACAGTAGTATCGAGAATCTTCATCATCGATCACGTTTTGTTTAAATTATTGATTTTGTCCAAATGTGGCTATGTTTGTATATATTAGTAGAACCTATCAGCCTCATATGACGAGTGAGAAGAAAGCGATTGGAAAGAAGGCATGAAGTGCACGTCACATTTCCTGTCAAGAAAAAGTGCACGTCACACATCAAAGGGGTATCAATGTCTACACAAAGTTTAGCTTCAACACAGTGTGAAATGCACTACTGAAAGTGGGAAAGAAATTCCTTGCAATGGCCGCATAGCATAGGATCCATCCTAAGAAATGCATTCGTAACCCGTGCCGCACACAAGAAACTCTGGATCTCAGGAACGAAGTAGCAATGCAATTGTTGAGACGCCGATAAAGACGAAGAGATCCTTCTGGGTCTGCTAATGCTTCCCTCGGAGTACTAAGTGATGAGGGCGGCATGGTGGGAGCGCCGATAGATGGGGAGGAAAAGAAGAGGGCGAGGAGCTGAGAGAGAGAGAGAGAGAGAGAGAGAGAGAGAGAGAGAGAGAGAGAGAGAGAGAGAGAGAGAAGGGGACTGTCGTGTGAGGCGGGGAGAGGTGGGTGAGAGGATGCATATATATTAGGGTTTTGGTGGATGGCGGCGGTGTTGTGTTGCATGGCGTGGTGGGAGTGGGACTGGGGAGGGTAAGCTGGGTCGGGCTTTACTGATGGTGAGATGCGTCATGCACATTCCGAATAGGCTGAAAACAGGATGACAAACATGAAAATCCTAGCCCAAATTGGTACACTGTAAAAACACGAAGGAAACACCCCAAAATATTTTTTCCCGTTCCTGTCCGTTACCATGTAAATTCAGGGAATCCAAAAATGGTCAAGATAAATATGGTAGCGTTTGAGCACCGACAAATTAGAAAATAGTCAAGAAAGAAAATCATGAATCGTGTGTTAGGTACACTTGGTGCCGCCTGGAGAAAGCCACCCCACGGCCCATGCCCTCATCGTCGCCGTGCCGCCCGGAGTAGATCTTGTCATCGTCGTGCCTCATGGAGTAGCCTTCGCTATTGCAGTGTCACGTTCTCACCGCCGCCGCCTACCCTGCACCCTCCTTGTCGTTGTCGTGGCCCACTTTGGATCCACTCGCCGATGTGGAGGTGCTGGAGCACGAGGAGGAGAAGGTGGCGGGCCGCTGTCGCCGTGGGTCGTGGTTGTTATCACCGAGGGAGGAGAGAAGTAGGCAGTGTCCGCTGAGGTGGGAGAGAAAGGAGGGTGGCCTAATGGGAGCGCCAAGAGATGGGCCGGTGGCGAAGTGGATCCTTCATCGTCGTCCCCTGCTCTGGATCCACTCGTCTCTGCGGAGGAGTGGGAGCACAAGGAGGAGGTGAAGGAGGCAGGCCGCTGTCACCGTGGGTTGTGGTCGTTGTTGCTGAGGGAGGAGAGAAGGACGCGATGGCTGCTAAGGTGGGATAGAAAGGAGGGTGGCCTGGTGGGAGAGCCGAGAGGTGGTGAGGAGAGGAAGCGGGGGGGGGGGGGGGGGGGGGGGTAAGCTGTGCTGCGCCTGTACTTATGATGGGCTGCATCCTGCACACCCCGGGTGGGCTGAAAATGGTATACCGTAAAAACATGCAGGAAACACCCAAAACTTTTTTTCCTGTTTGCGTCCGTTACCATGTGAATCCCAGGAAACCAAAAACGGTCAAGACAAATATGGTACTAAAATATAGGCGAGAAAGATAAGGTGTATTGTACTAAAAATCATGAATCATGTATTAGGTACCACGCATGTGACCATGAACACTTGGTGCCACCGGCCTCCGTCTGGGAAGTTGGAAAGCCACGCCCTCGTTGTTGTCGTGCCACTCGGAGTAGATCTCGTCGTCGTCGTGCCGATTGTAGTAGCCCTCACTGCCGCAGTGTCACATCCCCGCCGCCGTCTAGCCCAGCTGCCTCCTCGCCACCGTCGCCCCCCGCTTTAGGTCCACTCGCCGCTGTGGAGGTGTGGGAGCAGGAGGGTCGCCGAGGAAGGAGAGAAGGAGGCGGGGTGTGTGTGTGTGTGTGTGTGTGTGAGAGAGAGAGAGAGAGAGAGAGAGAGAGAGAGAGAGAGAGAGAGAAGGGTGGTCTCTGGTAGCTTGGAGCGACGAGAGATGGGGAGGAGAGGAAGAGGGAGAGGGTGTCGGGGGGGGGGGGGGGGGTGGGGTGGGGTGAGAGAGAGAGAAGGGTACGGCCGGGTGAGGCGAGGGGAGGTGGGTTAGAGGATGCAGATAGATTAAGGCTTCAATGAAGGGGCTGATATCTATAGATATATATGAACTCGAATCTGAGCCGTCAAAGTTTCATCCAATAGGTATGAACGAGATGGTCTTTGATGTGGGCTCAAATGGACCGAAAATCAGCCTATTAACAACACTGCCAATTATTTTTCATTTTCAACAAAACTAACGTATGTTTGTGAAGTAATTTGCAAGAAATTATAGTATATGCTTTCATATATTTTTTACATGCATTAAACTACATATATGTGTCTATATATTAGTTTCATAATTTTAAATTGTTTTGTTGAGTACTATAGTTTAAATTACTTTTGTGTGCTTATCAAAAATAATTCCAGTTTGGACTACGAGTACCACAAAAAAGAGGCAAAGAATTTCTCAAAAACTATTTCAGGCTCCTCTGTTCTATTATAGACCATGCCAAAGAGATTGATGAAAAATTCAATGATTTGCTATGGAAAATCCAATCATCTGTCGCAAAGTTATCACCAAAAAAACATCTAAACTTTGTCAGAAAAATTCTACAAATTTACATGGCAACATATTTTAGGTCTGTAAGCTTACCATAAAAATTTCATAAGATTTTAAAAAAACTGGGAATATATATTGTTCACCAATGGATAATTCTCGCATATAGATTCATATAACTTTTTTTTTTTGCGAATCAGATTCATATAACTTAAGTTGAAGTTATAACTTAAAACATTTTTCGACCTCGTATGAACTATAAAGTAGAGCACAACCTTATATTTTCCTTAATATTACAAAATATGATGTTACCTTAGCAATTGTCATGAAAAAAGTCCGTATGTGACATGTGCTGCCGATATGGTCTCCCGCGGGCGCTGTCGATTGCGACGCCAAGCGATGCGGCCGTATGTGCTGCCGATCACCATGCTTTAGGTGTAGTGCTGGACTCATGATGTCCGTTTTGTTTGGTCGACTTTCTGGCAAATTTTTGTTTGTTTCAACTTTGCTTGGAGAGCTGGCACGCACGTCAGGAATCTGAAGACAAAGGCAGCAGCAAGCATACCGTTTCTTTTGGGTTACATTAATTATTGACCCATTTGGTCACGAACCCGTTCCCACCTGACCTAAACATAAGCGTTGCGATCAACAAATAATCATGCAATTATGTACTGGCCTTGCGTCAACATTAGCTCGGTTGGTGCCACCAACTCAACCAGAGATCCTCAACTACAACATGAATTGATGCCATAGTTAACACATTGACACGCTTGCGCAATGTTTCGTCGCACACTTGTACATGCATCCATCATTCGACCAGCGGGTCGGTGTCAATAAAGCTGAAGATGACCATGTCCTTCACGACGCCCTTGATGGCGCCGTACTTCCGCAGCACGCCCTCCCTCGTGAACCCGGCCTTCTCCAGCACGCGCTTCGACGCCAGGTTCGCCACGTCCACGAGCGCCTCGACGCGCTCCAGCCCCTCCATGTCCTCAAACACCGTGGCCACCGTCCGCTTCACGGTCGCCGTCATCACGCCCTTGCCCCAGTGCGCCTGCGCCAGCTGGTAACTCAGCTCGGCGCGGCACGGGTCCCGTGTCTCCCGCGTCAGGTACACCGCGCCGATAGGCCGGTCGTCGCCGGCAAGGCAGATGGCGCGGTACCACGGGTGCGGGAGCACGAAGTAGTGGAGGTAGGTGTACAGGGTTTCCGTGGGCTTCAGCAGGTCCGACGCCCAATCCTTCATGGCGTCGAGATCGGAGGGCTCACACCGCCGGAGCGTGACCTCCACGGCGCGCGGCGCTTCTTGGCTCCTCTGCTCCATGGTAAGCGTTGCTCTGGTTTCCTAGATGAGCTCTGGCGCCGCGATGCAGTAGTGGAGCTACTGGCCTGTGCTTTTATATATGTCTAGTGGCCAATAGGATCAGTGTGCAATGCAGAGAAATAGCCTACTTTGTTTGGCTTTGACAGGTGAGAGCACCATCGATAACCTTGGTGGCTAAGTATGGTGCAAATTACTTTAATTTTACAAATCTATCTGCGCACATGTATTGGTATGAATCTGTCAGAAAAGTGAAGAGAAGGTGAGAGGACGGATGCTTGGGGGGCTGAGTTTTAGTCAACGGTCTACCTGACCATGACTAGATTGCACTACTCCTTACTCGTTAGCGCATCAATTGACAGTTGGGTGTCAAATGCATAGTTAATGTAATCAAAACTGAGGTCCTGTTTGGATGCAAAGTATGTTAAAGTTTTATGACAGAACACTTTGATTTTCACAAGAGTGAAATGCACCACAAGTCAATTAACTTTTCATGGATTCCCATCCAGGTCACTCAACTCTGAAATCGTCCATTTTGGTCACTGAACTATTTAAGTAGCTTAATGCGGGTCCATACCTCCCCATCAGAGCAAATTTCGTCGACGTGGCGCTTCCAACGTGGCAAAGGTGGTTCGGCGGGAAACTTAGTGCCAATGAGCAATGTAGATTCCACATTGCCCCCTATAAAAGGGTCCATTTGCACAGCTCAGTCCAGTTCTTGTTTCATGCCATCGCCTCATTCCTGTGCGCTAGCACTCTGTATCTCATATTTTTGAGCAATGCAATGAAACAATGAATCAGTTTGGCTCAAAAAAAAATCCTCATCATAACAGTAACCATTATTGAAGCCTTAATGATTATATCATGTAGATAATACGTTTGCTGCTAGGAGCAATAATTCCACCGACAGATTATAAACTGAGCATCCGTACAATGTTTAGGTGTTGAAATTTGCTCTGATGGGGAGGTATGGACCCGCATTAAGCTACTTAAATAGTTTTGTGACCCAAATGGACGATTTCAAAGTTGAGTGACCTGGATGGGAATCTTTGAAAAGTTAATTGACCTGCGGTGCATTTCACTCTTTTCACAACTAGCGAGGTATTTGAATGCAACCAACTTCACAGTTTTGAAAATTGTAGTGTTTTTGGAGTTTAGAAAACTCCAACGAGGAGCTCTTTTTTCTAAACCGAGTTGTGCCCCGCCTTCCGCTAAAAACATACACGCTTGCTTTTCTTCAGGCGCCATTTTGTCCTTTCGATAGATAGCTGCTACGGCTCCATTAAAATAGCACCATGTGATGAGTGCTTTTGATTACAGAAGCTGAGTGCTCACGAACAAGCAGCAGAAGAGACGCAAATTAAGACGTTACAAATCTGATCGGCAAGGAGAACCATGTCAGTCATTTTCGAACTAGCACGTTACGCAAAATGTAATCATTTTAGTCCATCATGTATACATCAGGACTCGATCAGTATACGCATCCCGCAAGAATATTCCGCCAACATTTTTTTTCCGCAAAAAAGCATTACAAAATAGTGCAGTAGTCAAATTATGCCATGGTTTATCTCAAACTATAAAACTCTGGTTTGTAAATGTTATGGTATTACGTGGCCCTAGTTTTCAAAACCATAGTTTGTTAACCACAACACCCAAAAAACTGGTGAGGGGTCGGATGGAAGTTGTGGGCTGTGGTGTAGGTTAGTGCGACGAGGCCGCCGGCTGTCACAGCTGCAAGGTCTTCTAGTATGACGGCCGCAGCTGCAAGCCTTGATGAGCAAACTGACCATCATCGAGCAAGAAATCAGGAGAATTTTATATATGAAATTACTAGATGAGCGTTGCTCTGCTCAGGAGATATGCTCTGCTCCATGGTAAGCGTTGCTCTGGTTTCCTAGATGAGCTCTGGCGCCGCGATGCAGTAGTGGAGCTACTGGCCTGTGCTTTTATATATGTCTGGCCAATAGGATCAGTGTGCAATGCAGAGAAATAGCCTTCTTTGTTTGGCTTTGACAGGTGAGAGCACCATGGTGGCTTTGTCAACGGAGTACTTTAATTTTACAAATCTATCTGCGCACATGTAATGGTATGAATCTGTCAGAAAAGTGAAGAGAAGGTGAGAGGACGAATGCTTGGGGAGCTGAGTTTTAGTCAACGGTCTACCTGACCATGACTAGATTGCACTACTCCTTCCTTAGCGCATCAATTGATAGTTGGGTGTCAAATGCATACAGTTAACATAATCACAACTGAGGTCCTGTTTAGATGCAAAGTATCTTTAAAGTTTTAGGACAGAACACTTTGATTTTCACAATTAGTGAGGTATTGGAATGCAACCAACTTCACAGTTTTGAAAACTGCAATGTCTCTAAAACTGTTGTGTTTTTGGAGTTAAGAAAACTCCAACGAGGAGCTGTTTTTTCTAAACCGAGCTATGCCGCGTACTTCCGCTAAACATACACGATTTGTTTTCTTCACGCGCCATTTTGTCCTGTCGATAGACGAGCTGCTACGGCTCCACTCCATTAAAATAGCACCATTTACTGGGTGTGTTTTTTTTGAGTGATTGCACAAAACACTAGGTTTTGAAACCATATTCTCACCTTACACTAGGTTTTAGACTTTTTTGCATGGAACATTAGGTTTTAGCATATTATTTCTCACTCTACACTAGCTTTTACCCTTCCCTGGCCCAAGACCCACAAGTCATACTCACGCATACTTTTTGTATGCATTTAATTAAATAATAGTCTGATATGCTATAATCAAATTTTTTGGTATCTGCAGTGTAATCAAGTGTCCACTGTTATGTGCCATAATCAATTATATATGAAATTATGCAGCTGAAGACGTTAAGTGCTTTTGCTTCATTCTATAATTTAAAACCAAATAATGAAATCAAATAAAAGGTGGAGGGATTATCAGTTTATTATTGTATATGCTCATCCAAAGTGTATGTGAGTATGACTGGTGGGTGTAAGGATAGGGAATGGTGTAAAAGATGGTGCAAAGTGAGAAACATTCTGCTAAAACCTAGTGTTTCATGCTAAAAAGTCTAAAACCTAGTGTAAAGTGAGAATAAAGTCTCAAAACCTAGTGTTTTGTGCAATTCACTCTTTTTTTTTAGTGCTCACGAACAAGCAGCATCTCCAGCAGGGACTTTATAGTAACCTTTATTTTGTTTGGGCTCTCAAATCACTCCCTCCCACCTCTATGTTTCAGTGCCCACCCTTCAGGCCCTCAAAAGCCAGCTATCATGGGATCCACACAAAAATCTCTTCCTCCTGCGCACTTCGTTGCTCTCACGCGCTCCTTCCCGCTCGTTCCCGCGCCGCCACCCGCCACCGTTCTTCCCGGGGATTCGACGCCGCCACCGATCCGGGACGCTGCGCCACCCAGTGTTTAGAATTTTGGTTTAAAAAAATACCAGACACGGGCGATATAACGAAAACCAGTGAATTTTGATCGGTTTCGGTGCAAATTTTATTGAAATTGAACGAAATTTGGTCAAAATATTCAAAACCGGTCCGAAATGGGTCAAAACCGACCGGTAATATCAAATACCGGCCCTCACCGATAAACCGAAATTCGGCCAAAAATCGCTGAATTTCGGCCGAAATTTTATTCACTGGCGCCACCTCCTACGCCGCCTCCTCGTTGCCCGTGAGTGCCCGTCGTTCCGCTTCCCTCCACTGCTGGTTGAGATTTGAGCCCCCACGGAGCTCCGCCCCGGCCTCGCGACGGCCACGCCCCGGTGCCGCGGACGCACATCCTCACCCAGCTCCTGGCTGCAGAATAATATATGAAATGTAAGGAAAATATAATGAACAGGGAATATGGGCCCTGTTTTAAAGGCCTGGAGTGGACAACAGTTTGAGAGGCTCCTAAAATACATGACAGCCCCTATATGGCATTTTGAGGGTTTCGAATTATCTGCCTTTCTTCATTTACTTAGACTAGCTGATGACAAATCTTGAAGAACAAGGGCCCACATCGGACAACAGTTTTACATGCCCTACTGAAGATGCTCTAACAAACACAAATGAGTGCTCACGAACAAAGCATCATAAGAGCAGGCACAATAATTTAGTCAAAACCAGTCCATATGAGTGGGTTTTATAGGATGTGATCTATAGACTATGGTTATGGATAGATTCACAAAGTTTGAGCCAAAATCAGTCCATGTCATAAGGAGAGGAATGGGTGAAATAATATTTTTTATTTGCTACAGTTAGTCCATAAGCTTACAAATATATAACTCTATTGACTGATATATGGACTACTCTCGCAATGTTTACATGCAAAATCACATATTTTATTCTTTATGGGCTGCTTTTTTGACACATTGTAGTTGCTCTAACGGCCGCAGGTGCA